>JBBBWG010017223.1:58081-73490 GCA_037176905.1 Azolla pinnata
TTTCAACACAGGATGAGTTAAATCAACTACATTTCCACATGGACGACACATGGGGGAGTTTATCGCTTCCATTTCCACATGGGATGATGGGATCGGATGTTTTGTACATATCCCTTGAGATGAGGTTTAGCTACCTCCGATATGCTTGAGACGGGTGGATTTCACAACTCCCATTTCAGCATGGGAGATGGGTTCACAGATCATTCCTATGAAACTTATTTTTCAAGGAACAATGAGCATGAGAAGAAGCACAAGGAGCATGACAAGAGATAGGGGCACATCAAGCAATGGAGTTCCTACTAAATTAGACATTCAACATATACCTCTGACTGCTATGCTATTAAGTGCCTATGCAATACGCCAAACACGCTTGAGATGGGTGAATTTACACCGCCATTTTCAACATGGGGCAACAGGTTGACAGATCAGACATTTATATATACCTGGGCTGCAGTTTAGTACCTATGGAATACCCCAGATATGCTTGAGACAGGTGAATTTATTCTTGGGTTGATGGATCAGACATGGCACCTGGACTGTAGTTTACCTATGTAGATATGTTTTCGATTCGGGTTCCAGCTCTACGATTTCACTTCCCAGTACCTAGATTCGGCCAGGTACAGGCGAATGTGGGTTCTCATGATTCTGTTTCATAGTGCCTTGGCCTTCCCAAATCAGAATTTTCAGCTTATATACACATAGTCTTCCTTCCTCAAGGACATTATGCTCAGATGGCTTCAAAAAGCTCGAATCCACAAGACCGCTTGTTTCTTTTCTTTTCTTTTCTTCTTCTCCTACATGTTTCTGTTATGACATACCTGGATGTTGTTGATGAGGCTTTCGAGGCTCTTCATCTTGCGATGAGGCCATCGTGGGATGCCGAACTCGCGGCACCGCTTCTTCAGCACCGTGAGCCCGACCTTGAGCTCTTTGGAGGCCTGAGTGATGGGCATGTGGAAGTATTGGGAGAGCTCCTGGAGGGTGATCTCGATCATCTTCTCGCTGATACCATTGGCCCTACCGCGAGGGCGGCAAGAAGCAGACGACGCCGACGAAGAAGAAGCCGAAGAACAAGAAGAAGAACAACAGCGAGGCCTGCAGGAGCTCTCCGCTTCGGACCAGCCCCTCTCTCCGGCAAACATGCCCATCAGCTGGTTCCTGCGCAGATCCGAAGAATACAAGCTGCTCGATGCACACGACTGGTTGCACTTCGCTTCCCGGGCTGGAGATAAGCTCGCTGTTCGGCTCAACAAGCCGCCCATGCTGCTGCTCTCCTCGCTCGATGCCTTCTTCGAACATGCCATCGGAGTGCCCGGTGTGAAGCCCTCCATCTTCTCCTCCTCGGCTTGAGTGCTTACGGAAGAAGACAGCGACGATGATGCCCCGAGCTCAAGCTCGAGGTATGGATGCGTTCCAGCTCGAGCATCATCGGTGATGTCTAGGTTCAGGTCGAGGATGCCGTCCAGCTTTGAAGCAACGCCCTCATGCCCTCCTGGAACAGCTTCGGGGGGAGAACATGCAATGAAATCAGCAGAAAAGATCATACATCGACGACATTCTGACCTCTCCTACCTCCTTTTTTCTCTCACCCTTTCTTTATTTGATATATACGCCTTGATCCTTAATCGATGGACTTTAGGGTTTACCCTAAACCCTGAGCTGTTCTCAGTCATATACATGTTTCAACCATCAGACACTACCAACATTCTGAACTCTACTACCTCCTTGTTTCCGTTTTTTTCTTATCGAAATACACACCATGATTTTACGGTCTTTGGGGTTTACCCTAAAACCTAAACTGTTCTCAGTCATATGCATGTATCAATCAGCATAAAACTTCAATACTCTGACCGCTACGACCCATTTTTCCTTCTTTTACTGACATATATACCATGATCTCATGGTCTTCAGGGTTTACCCTGAACCCTGAACCGTTAACTATACAAGCCTTAAATGTAGGCACAGGACATACACAAGGATGAATCACGACAAGGAATTCTTAAGGGAGCCAAATGTACATGCTGCCATATACAGAAATGAGTGCTAAACATTTTACCGAAAACTGTAACCAAACATATGCGCAAGCCTTACATGCAAGCAGGTGACATATATACATTAGATGAATCGTGAAGGAAGGAATTAATTGGCTCCGGTAACCAAATGCACTTCCCTATACAAACGTAAAGCAGAGTATTAAAATATTATCAGTACCTTTCGATAGCTTTGTGCTGGCCAGCTCCAGATCACATCCCCAGTTGTGTTTGACATCGGCTTGCGAGAGCTGTGGGTTTCTCTGTCCTAGTGTTAGTCGCGGATAATTCATCACTGGAAACATCGTGAGTCTGCCTAAACCATCACCATCAACATGGTTTTTGTCGGTCATAACTAGCATTTGAGCATTGCTGATGTTTGTCGCTGCCATGGGAGTAGATTTCCTCCGCAATGATGAGATCTTGCTCTGCGGCAGAGACACTCTTCACACAATGGAACCTAGCAATGTGTGAAGCAAAAGATGAAACATAAGAGAAGCAACGGTCTCAGCCAACTTCAACAAGAGATTGCAACAACTCTAACCAAACATTTTAGCATCTGTAACCAGAGGTTAATGTGGCTCTAGCCAGAGATCACACCAAGTTAAACCAATGTTTACAGCAACTAAAGCCAGAGATTATAGCAACTTTAACCAAGGATTGCAGCACCTTTGAACAAGAGATTGCAGAAGCTTTAACCAGAGATTGCAGCAGCTTAAACTGAGATTATAGCAACTTTAACCACGGGATTGCATCAGATGCAGCAGATCTAGCCAGAGGCCGCGGCTAGTTTAATAGCGACCAGAATAAGGAACTCCAACCGGATTCCAATGTCGAGAGCCGAAAAAGATGTGTTCCGATAATGCCCCCCTGAAGGAGCTAATCTTGTCCACAAGACGAGAACAAGAACCAAATTTCACATTGTATATAGCTCGATCGCCAGCTTGAGAGATGCAAATTAGAGCGAAATACCAAACCAAGGCTGGTCATGTTGAAGCTTGGAAGGGATGAAGATGCACCAAACCCTCATCATCATCATCATCATCATAAGGGTATCCCTTCGGGTGTTAAGAGAAATCACCCCAGCTTGATTTACAGTAGTGCAAGAACTGTGAAGAAGGATTCAACAAATCATGGGTGTGTTTGGTGCCGATTCACGCCATTTCGCATAAGATCAGCTCCCTGTATCAGCATTTGCAAATCAGAAGAAAAGCACCGCGGCATTGTGTCGAATCTCACAAGCAAGCCTGTGGTTTTTTCCTTACGTTTCAGCTGTTTTCTCCTTTGAACATTCATCTACAGGTTTTACCTTGCTAGATATGGCATTGTTTGGCCCTGACTGTGAAAGAAAGCTCAAGAAGAAAGCATCTAATGAATGGGAAATTTATAAAAGAAAGAAATTAGGGTTCTTCATCATCAGCAGTAGCATCATTATCATCATCATCATCATCATCATCATCATCATCATCATCACCATCTTCTTCTTCTTCTTCTGCTTCTCGTCCTCTTTGGGACTCACCTGAAAGGCAGGAGGATGCCGTTGCTCCCGTCAAGATCCATGAGATTCTTCTTCATCGATGATGTTTCAGATGGAGCGGATCTTCGACCTATAAAGCTCCGGATACAAGCCCTGATTCGGACGAAGCTTCAGGATTCGAAGCTCAGAACCCCGGCCCTGATTAGGGTTTCGACGATCGAAAGCTAGTACCAGATTGTTAGGGTTTCAATGGTCGAAACTAGAATCCTTGCAAGATTAGGGTTTCCACTGAAGACAAAAGCTTCGTCCGACATGTATGAGCTGTTCTCTCACATTACACTGCAAAAAACCATCTCTCTCTCTCTCTCTCTCTCTCTCTCTCTCTCTCTCTCTCTCTCTCTATGTCTCCCTCACTAGATCTCATACAGAAGAAAGCCGGAGAAAATCCCACATGATTGAACCCTAAACCCACAGGAAAGCTCGCAAAGAAGAAACCCTAGCCAGCGCATGCGGAGCGTCACAAACCCTGAGCAGAGGAAAACTAAACCCTAACCGAATGCTGACACGCTGACCCGTAGGCAGAAGAAACCCTAGCTTAGGAGGAAAAGGAATGCACACAGCTAGGGGAGCATTGGAGCTAACCTGAGTCCGTGGGAGACGCAGAGAGCGCAGGGAGGAAGATTCGCAGGCTGCGAGACCTCCATTAGGATCGGGAGCCAGACAGAGAGAGAGAGCACACGGAGCTGAGTCGGAGCTTCGGACTTAGGGTTAGGGTTAGGGCGAGGGCCGGGGATTGGGCAGGTGAGGAGAATTGGTGGAGGGGAGAGGAATTGGGGTCAGGGTCAGGGTCGGGGCTAGGGTTAGGGTTAGGGTTAGGGTTAAGAAGAAAGGAGCGGGTTAGGGTTAGGAAGAAAGGAGCGGGTCAGGGTTAGGGCTAGGGTTGAAATGGGGTGGGGAAGGGTGAAAAAGGGTGGGGGGGGGGGAGGGAGGTGGGGCAGGGATGGAGGGTTAGGGTTAGGGTTAGGGTTAGGGTTAGGGTTAGGAATCATGGGAAGGGAGCGGTGAGTCAGGAAGAAGCTCCCATGGCGGGGGGGACAACGATGATGGATGGAGCAGCGATGGAGACAGAGAGAAAGAGAAGAAAGACCCAAATCTAAGGGGGGGAGGGGGGGGAAAGGTGCAGATCTAAGCTATGGAAACCTAACGATCAGAGGGAGAAAAGGAGCAGAGATCAGAGAAGAAGAAGAAGAATGAAGAAGAAGATGAAGAAGAAGGACAGAGACAGAGACAGAGACGAGGGGGAGGGGAAACCCTAACCCAGGGGCGGGCACCCAATGAGAGGCCGCCACGTGTCCGGCCGCTGACCCAAAGTCAACGGCCTCGGGCCCGGCAGTTGACCGAAGCAGGGCTCCTCCAAATTTAGCACCTCCACCTCCAAATCTGGGCCCGGGGATCGATCTGCTCTGCTTCGGCCACTGATCCCCATCTTATCCGATCCAATCCGCTCTGGTCTGCTCCGATCTGATCCGATCCCATCTGGTCTAGTATGGTCTAATCTGATCCGATCTGGTCTAGTATGGTCTAATCTGATCCGATCTAATCTCGTCTGGTCTGATCCAATCTGGTCTGGTCTGGTCTGATCTGGTCTCGTTTGGTTTGTTTTGATCTGATCTGGTCTCGTTTGGTTTGTTTTGATCTGATCTGATCGATCTGCTCCGTGCTTGCGGCAGATGTTTCCCAGGCCTGGAATCGGCCGTCTGCTCTAGTTGTATCTAGCAGAGCTTCCAGTAGTGCGATTCGGGTTCGAGCCAAAGGATAGTGCAGCCAAGCTCTTCTCTCCGTATATGTCTCCCACCAGCTCCAGATCCAACTGCTGGACTTCGGCACGCAGAAGAGCTCCTCCAATGATCCCATCCCAGTCCGGCAAAGTTAGCTCAACAGATGGCAAGTCCATAAATGTCTCTAGCAGCTTCGAGTTCCGCCATCGGCATACAGAAGAGATCCAGCGATCTCATCCCAGTTCGATAAAGATAACCAGACAGCAGACAGTGCTGACAAGGCTAGCCAGTTCCCTGAATGTCTCCGGTAGCTCCACTTCCGCTACTGGGGCGGATAGAAGAGCTCCCACGATCCGATCCCAGTTCGATAAAGATAGCCAGACAGTAGACAGTGCCGACGAGGCCCGCCAGCTCGCTGTATGTCTCTGCCATCTCCAGTTCCGCTACTGGCATATAGAAGAGTTCCAACGATTTGATCCTAGTTTGATAAAGATAGCTAGAGAGAGAGAGAGAGAGAGAGAGAGAGAGAGAGTTCGGCGAATCTTCTTCCCCTAACTTAAGTGACGCAGGAAAAGCTGGCGGGACTCTGCGCATTTCCTCGTTGGCAAACACAGATCCCCAGAGAGCTTGCCGCCATGTTCTCGCCAGAATACGATAATTTTACATTGGTTTCATCGGTAGCATCGCTCTCGGGAGCCACATCTTCCCCTCTTTCGTTGGTTTTTTGTCGCCTAATATGGACGAGATGGGGGCCAGAATCAGAAGGGCGCACTCCTTCCGATCCCGATCTGCGTTTCGGTTCATCAGAGGCAATGGCAGAGAGCAGTAAGCAGGCGATTTTAGTCTGGCTTCTCTCCCTTCCCTCGCTAAGCTCGTGCCTGAAGCTTCGAAAGCAGTGTTATCTACAGTGCTGCATGGAACTAGGCCGTGAAAGCAATCGTGCCGAGCAAAAATGCCTGTTTCACGTCCAATCTGTCGGCACAGCAGCTGACAATTCGGCTTCCCGGATGTCTCGTCGTCGTCGTCATCATCATCAACAACAACAACATCATCAAAGTGTGGCTTTCGCAGTTCCGATGCTTTACAGACGTCCTCTCCGCGAAAAGAGATTCCTTACAGATATCCCAGACATGTCTCTGGGATCCCCCCAGCTGTGAACCCGCTCCTCGCTCAGTTCCTGTCTAAACAGTTGGCTCCTGCTTCGCGCGCATATATAACTGTTCCTCCAATCGTACGAACCCCACAATCCATCGAGCACTGCTCTCGACAGCTTCTGCAAGCCCGTCATAAAAAACAGACTCCATGTCCTTGGCACTGCATCTTTACACCCTCGTCGCAGAGCCCAGAAGCGTCCCCTCGATTCCAAGGCCCTGCAAACGGTAAATCGTGCATATAGCAATGATCGTGTTTTCCCATGTCACGAAGCGGCAGTAACTTGCCGCGATCTTGCTTTACTACCCAAGGCCAGAAAGAAAAATGTTCAGACAAGCCATTCGCTTATTGCATTGGCACATCAAGAAGAATATCGTAGCTTCTCACTTCCAAGCTGTGCCTCACTTCTCAATTGACTTAGCTGGACATTATAATATACTTGAGGTTCAAGTGATTATGCTCAAGAGTTGGATTAAACATTGAAGGACTCGATATTTTAACAGATAGAATGGAAAGTATCATTCAATTATGCTTTTATGGGTCATATGTACAATTTAAGAACTATTACGAAGATTGTCACTGACGGACTCGCATTTTCAGCTCCAGTGGGCCATATGAACCGCTTACCCCTTTTGGTGGGCGATCCAATCGATGTTGCTCACATGCACTATTTGGCAAGTTTACCTCCTCTTGTAGTAGGTATTGATTTCAATTGCTTATAATTCAATTGTAGGTCATGTTGTAAGAGCTCAATGGTTGCAACAATGTGTACATGATTTCCTACACTCTGAAAGAAGACAAGCTAGGCCAAGTGCCCTTTCCGATTACTACAAATATTGCATGCCCAAAAAAAAAGTGTGAATATGACCATTATATAATTGTATTTGACATTCCCTCGTAATGGGCGTATACTAAAGAATCTATAAAAAATCAAACTACAAGATACAATGAAGGAAACTTCATGCCCATTTACCCCCAAAGAGACTGAAATCGGTCTACGGAAAGACCCCTGGTCATTACACCTGCAACATTTTCAATTGTGGAGACATTCTCTAGGCCGAGCTTCTTGAACAAAACGGTACCTGACTTCGATATGTTTTGAAACATTGTCATGTACTGGATTTTTCCGTTAATGTTACAACTCCCTAACTACTGTTTAGAGTGACAGGACTCCAACTGAGATTAGCTTGCAGTAATCTGGAGGCTAGTTGTTTGACCCAAAGTGCTTCATTCGCCGCGTACATATTGCTTCAGTCGTACAAGTAGTTGAACATTCCTAAAGTTTTGATCTCCACGAGATAGCTCTTTGTTCGAATTAGAAGAAGTATCTTGATGTGGATTTTTTATTGTCAAGATAGCCCCACAAAAATAACATATAAAAAAAATTATTATAAGATTTGAGAAAAACTCTAGAACATTTTAGAATAATTTATTATTATTTTAAATATTATAAATATATTTAGAATTCTTTAAATATATATTTATTTTATTTATTAAAACTCATTCGGTTAAACACCAATCTCTAGCTCCTTAACCTACTCCTTGTAATCCTTATTCCAATATTATAATATAATCTTTTTGAAATTTCCAATCATTTTCTTTCTCTTTCTCTACCCTCGATATCTTTTGTTTCCCTTTTCTCCTTCTCACAAGTCATGACATTTTAAACCAAATCCCTTTTTTCTTATTCTTTTTCTCTAAGAACTCTAGCAAATTTCTAATCTCATAACTATGGATTCCGTCAACAAGCAAGAATACATGTGCATACTCTTCGAACTTGATATGTTAACAACTAAAGTCATCACATTGGAGCAAGAAAATCAAAGATAGCTTGGAGATCTACAACAAATAAGTGTTGAGAAAGTACATTAATATGAAGAGTTATCTCAACGGGTGCATGAATTGGAGATATTTATTTGCAATAACAATTGTCATCTCTCTTGCTCTCCATGTTTATTAGAATGAGTGGAGAGAGTGAGGCCTCACCCCTTGTCCAACGGTTTAGAATAGAGAGGGAGAAGAAAAAGAGAGTGAGAGAGATGCTAAGGAGATCCAGAGAAGAAGAAACTTTCATTATGCTCACAAACAAGGGTCTATATCTCATATGTGACTAGGATTTCCCCCTTTTCACACTTACTTGACCCTATATACACTAAACAAATAACAATGCCCTTTGTTGAAATGATAAAGCATAAGAACTTAAGTTGTTTGTTCCCACTTACACTTTGTCGGGTTGTAGTTGCAAGTGGTATTCTTGGAACAACTTAAGTACCTCCATGATGTGTTGTTACCATCTTTGTATATGAATTAGGATGTCATCCAATTATATTGTTACAATGAATTCATCATTCAAGTCCCCGAACATTTGCACGTTCAAACATATGGCTAAAACAATCCGAAAGACAATAGTTAAATTTGCCAGTAAGCCAAAATCAACTTGACCTCACCAAGTGTCATATAAACAGGTTTGAAACCCAAACCTTGTCTATAAAGTCAATTGTTCCAGTCAATTGATCAAATATAAAATCATAATATAAATACCAATACATAGAGATAATATCTCTTTCTGGTGTTCCAGAAAATTCTAGAACTTTTTAAAGCTTGTGCATACATCTCCCTCTTCTTGCATGCACAACAACAGTTACGATATCAATATTCAACTTCATCTATCTTCTTCTCACTTATCTTTTCTAACTTTGCTTAGCTCTGTTCTACTCTTCTATATCTTTCCGTGACAGTTTGTTCACCTTCCCATTTCCCTAGCCTCAACATGTCAGATTCTATCGAGAGATTTAATCAGCTTATGGAGGCCATGCATCAACTTCAACTTGAGAATAACAATCCTCGAGAATCGTCATAGAAGTTTCAAGCTTGAATGTCGATGGAACTCGAGGGAAAAGAAAATTTTTCTCTTAGATCAATAAATTTTCTCCCTGTAGAGCATGGTCCCTCATCAACCCTTTTTTCAAGTCCTCTCCATCTTACTACAAGCTTAAAGCCCAAGGTCTATTTGCTTGACAAGTCTGATGGCACGAGGGTGCGCTTCCTAGGGGGTTCATAAATTAAATCAATCTTATTATCCAATTACAGCCCCAATGATAATCAGATGAATTTCGTCAAGCTGGTCTCATGGGAACCGTTCTCTCAAGAGCTGCGTAAGCTTGGTTTGCACCACTAATCAAAACATCACCACTAATCGAAACATCACCACTTCTGTACAACTTTCCTGCCTTTTTGGCAGAGTTTGAAGCAACATTTGGGGATACGGACTAACTTCGAACAACCATCACCAAACTCTATTCATTTCATCAAGGTATGCGTCCAATGTCCGTCTATGCCTCTGAATTTAAACAATTAGCATGTGATGTTTAGTGGGATGACCAAGTGTTTTGCAACCATTTTTGTTGGGGCCTTCGAAGTTATGTTAAAAATCTACTACTCAACTTCCGGGAGTCTACTTCTTTATCACACATCACACAAGCAGTCGGTTGTGACAATTGGCTTTTTGAGTTTCGTCAAGAGGAACGAGCGACATCAATGTGGTAACCCGTTTAAAGAACCCCTCCAACATCCTCATCCAATGACTCTATGTTGATGGAAATTGATCGAGATGGAGCCCCACTCACCGAGGTTGAATGAAGGTTTCGACAAACCAATGGGTTGTGTTTATATTGTGGTGCTTCTACCCATCTAATTTGTATTTGTCCAATAAAAAATGGCCGGTGACAATTCTTTACAACTAGACAACCCCAACAATCGAAAAACGAAGGTGTCTAACAACAGTAGGAGCCATGCGGTTTGACAACCTGAATTCATGTTTCTCCCAAAGTTTTGTTATATCTGCAAATGATTTTTCCATTATGGTAAGCATCCATTTCAAGTATAGTTCAATTGAGTCCCTAGCGCTTCTCGATTTTGAGGCAACTACATGTTTTATGGATGAAACCTTCGTTCATAAAAACGAATTTCCGGTTGTTTGGTTGTCCAAGCCTATTCCCATGGAAATTATCAATAGGCATATGCTTTTCTCTGGCGTAGTTACAGAAACCACTAGCCCATTTCTCTTACAACTCGGGGATCACCAGGAGGTCTTGATTTTTAGCATCATCACTTCATCACGACACCCAATCATACTTGGTTTGTCTTGGCTGAAGGCACATAACTCAATTATCAATTGATGCAACCATTCGATTACTTTTACACCGCAAAATAGGCCGAAGATTTTGGCGGTCAAAGCAATATCTAATGTTGTGGCGGAACAGTGCTCAACTCTCCATTCGAGCAAGAACAGCTCCAAGGCGGATGGTGATGTCCCAATGTCAATGAAGGCAATCATGTATAATGTCGCTAGGTCAAACACTCCAGTTCCTATGCAGACAACTATCAACTCAATGTCTTTGAAGTATAAGGGATTTGGGGATATGTTCAAGAAAAAAAATGTTGATTGCTTACCCAAACATTAACCCCTATGACTATCCAATCAATCCACAAGAAGGTGCTAGTTTCCCCTTGGCCTAATTTATGGGTTGTTCGAAGCATAGCCCCATGCGCTTCGTACTTATCTCGACGAGAACCTTTAAAAGAGTTTTATTCAACCTTCAAAATCGGGCAAGAGCTCCAATACTATTCGTGAAGAAGAAAGATGACTCTTTACGCCTTTGCGTCGAATATGGGGTCTAAATAATATTACTATTCACAACTGCTACCAATTACCTCTCATCCTAGAGTTGTTAGATCGACTCCGAACTACACGAATCTTCTCTAAGATCGACCTTCGAGGAGCATACAATTTGGTGCGGATCAAACTTGAAGATAAATGGAAAACCCCTCGGAGATAACAACTCTTTGCTCAAACAAATAGCAAAAATTACTATGATCGATAAATTCACGAAAGAGATCAAGGCAAGTATTGCAAACCCCTCCCATGAACCTAAAAGGGCATATTTAAGTCTTTTTATATTTCGAGATGACCTTTTGTTTTGAGATAATCTTTTGTATATCTCGGAAGGTTCATGCTAGACCAAGGTGCTCGAAGAGGGTCATAATGATCTGCTTGCCGGTCATTTTGGTGTTGTAAAAACCTTAGAGTTTGTCTCTTGAGGGTATTCGTAGCCACAACCATGGAAATTTGTCAAATATTTCGTCAAGTTTTGAAACACTTATGTTCATTCCAATGTAACTTATTATTGACCATATGGCTGTAAGGAATCAATGAACATTATTAGGCATTCCCTAGATTTGAACCCATGATCTCGTACTATATGATAGGGAAACCTAACCATTAAAGTAACTTATCATGACATGAAATGTTAAAGGCTACTTTTTCATGATATAGTGATTGTCGTATTCAGAGAAAACTCTGAAACTTTCTAGAACATTCTAGAACCTTGTAGAGCATCCAACAATATTCTAGGAATAGAACAATCTAGAACCTTCTAGAAATCTCTAGGCTAATCTTATAAATAGAGACATATACATCATATCAAATTAGTTCGAGTCAACGCCAGTCTTCAGCCTTAAGCCTTTCTTGTATCCAACTCCTCTTGTACTCATTCTATTCTAATAAACTCACTCTTTTGTTATCCATCCACTCTTCTCTCTTCTTCTCTACTCTTATATCTTTTTTCAATCATTCAATCTCTTCCTTGGTTCTGATAATGGCCTCCTTTAACCGCTCGCTCCAAATCCAAATGACCTTGGACATCACTTTCCATGCATTTCATTATTGATCTTCCTTTTGTTGGTGGCTATGACTCGGTGTTTGTCATGGTTAATCACCACCAAGATGACCCATTTTGCTCATTGTGCCAAAACCATTTCATGAGAGAAGATAACTGATTTTTTCTTAAAAAATGTTATTCAATTACATGGACTCCCGGACGATATTACTTCTAATGGAGGACCACAATTTGTTTCCAATTTCTGGTGGCGCCTCCTGCAAACTTTCAGTTGTACTGTTAATTTGTCTATAGCCTATCACTCGCAAACCAATGGACAAACAAAGCAGGTTAACGAAATCCTAGAATAGTACTTGCGGTGCTCTCTTAGCTACCAACAAGATGACTTGGTTGACCTTTTACCAGTTGTCGAGTTTGCCTACAACAACTCTTTGCATGCATCTACGGTGTTACTATATTTTTCGCAAACTACGGTCTCTACCCCTGCTCAACATTTCTCTTTCCTTTGATTCTATAGAGGACTGGGCACGTCTCTTGGAGGATGTATATGACGACCTTTCCTTAGAATTTACTCTCGCCGGCGAATGCTTCAAGGTGCAAGTAGACAATCTTTGCTCAGATGCCCCACGGTTCGAAGTAGGTGACTTTGTTTGGCTTCTCTGTCATAATATTGTCACAACGCATCCCTTTATGAAGCTCAATTACAAGAAATTAGACCCTTTCCGAGGCATCGAAAAAATTGGTTCCAAGGCTTTCTGCTTAGAGTTACTAACCCACTACCGTATTCATAATGTCTTTAATATCTCTCTTCTTGAACCTCACCATCTATCTCAAATCCCCAATTGGCACCCTTCTTCTCCACCACTGATCCATCACTCAACCGGAGAAGAATATGAGGTCGACAAAATTCTATCTCTTCCTTCTCAAGCTTCAGTACCTTGTTCTTTTTAAAAGGTACCATATCTCTAAAGCAACATGGGAACTGACATGAACATATCCATAAAAATCAAGGCGGCGTTTTCAAGTGCGACCTTGAACAGAAAATAATGTCATATAGAGAAGACAAGTTTCGAACCTATGACATTGTCTATAATCATGATGTCAATAAATATAAAATTAATATCTCTTTTTGGTATTCCAGAAAGTTCTGGAACTTTCTAGAAGCTTTTGCATGCATCTCCCTCTTCTTCCATGCAAGACTCTCATCTTGTATGCAGGAGTTTTGAAATTGTATAAATACATGGGTTCACCTTAATCCCAATCAAGGTGAATAACACCAATTACGAAATCAATACTCAACTTCATCTATCTTCTTCTCACTTATCTCTTCTACCCTTGCCTATCTCTATTCTGCTCTTGTGTATATTCTATCCGTGACACTAAGGTTAAGTACCTAGTAGATTTTTTATTTAAAATATTTTTTTTCAAGAAAAAGTCTTTCCATTAGTCAAGATAATTAAAATGTCATAGAGAATGAAATTAATGGAAGGTTGTGTTTGCTTCCTAATAATGATTTCCTAAATAATGGATAGCCATTTAGGAGGATTATAAACTTAGGTTACAATCCCCTTAGCTATGATAATACGATGAGTTTGTTTCTAATAATCTTGAAATTTTAATCTTCGTAAAATTGTTGAAAATTATTTTCTATTCAATTGTCTATATATATTTATAACCAAATGAGTAGGATAAATAATAAAATTCTCAAAAATAGTTGAACATCTTGACTTTTATACTTTTTTTTCAAAACAAGATTTTACATCTATTAGTAATAAAAAATGTCTTTTGGCCACAAGTTCACAAAATAAAAAAACCTTCAATAAGTGACACTCCATGATACAATAAAATGTTAGTATCATGTTTGGTTTTTTCATATCCCCTAGGTTTCCCTTTGAGTGTTAGTCATATTATTAAAATAAATAAAAAACCTATAAATTCTTTGGCATGCACTAGTAACATATGTGCAATCTTACAAGTAATGTCGAATACAATCCTCTTGTTAACACCAAGGACAACCATGTTGATGACCAATGATTGCAAAGCATGCCCCTACTGGCAATTATCTATGTACAAGTTACTATTGAAAGGTAAGTATTTTAGCTATTTGTTTTGCTCCCACTTTCATATAATTTTTTATCAAATTATATTTCTCCAAATGCATCCTTACAACTATTTCCTTTAACTTTTGAGCTTTCATAATATTCCGCCCAATTGTAACTAAATATTGAAAAAAATTCCACCCTTTTATTTATTGCTTATGAGAGTAATAGAAATTTTGTCCAATAAAACACCCTCGGGGTCCCATTGTAACTAACTTAAAGAGTCTTACAAAAAACCCACGACTTCCAATCTGTTGTAATCTTTAATGGATTAATATCCACTATTATATTCTTCCTTGTCGTTGTAATAGCCCTTACCCTAAGAAACTAATATTGTTTAAAAATCGTAGATTCATATCGAACTTGGTGTAACCTCTTATATTGTCTTATTTCAAATAAAAGTTTCAAGCCATTTATATGAATTTCCCTCCTACCAATGAGCACCTACATAGGGGTGACGGCAGCTCATTCAAACGTAGTCATAGGTTGCATCCACTGCTACCCATTCAGGAACCAATACTTCTTGATACGTGATCCTTCCTCTTTATAGTTGGTCCAATTGGGCCATCCTAATCATGCTAAGGAAGAGCTCTAAAATTTTGTTACTGCTCAAAAGATTGTACAATGTGCAAATCAAAAGCTGCCCATCAAAGTCTAGACCTTTCCCCTATCATATGTCCAAATGACAAACTCAACAATGGATTCCACATAATGGACTGCTTTGTCATTTTTTCTTTTTCCCCCAACCTGATTGGATGTAGTCATTTCCTTAATATTTTCCATGTTGAAAATATGCACTTCATAACCAGTCCAACTCCTTTATCTTGGCAAGGCCGATCTATAAAAGGAGTACTTAAAAAACTATGACCAAGGGCCATCCCACATAACTTTGCACATAATTGATTCATTAACATCTTGACTTCTATACTTCCCACACAATTGACATAGATGATACTTCCTAAAAATGTTGTTGCTCCCTCTGTTTCTCACACTTGAAATTATGTTGGAAATGATCATGAAAACTCTGTACCACACCTTAAATCATATACTATATCTATTTACGATGGCCCAGAAAAGGAACCTTGTGAAGAAAGCTAAAACCATGCAACAATATCAACTCATGTAATAAAAGTAAATTGAAAATGTTCTTGCGAACACCCAAAGTTATCGTTTTCAAATACTTTCAACCCTAATA
>JBBBWG010017224.1:0-11033 GCA_037176905.1 Azolla pinnata
ATCTTAAGCAAATGAAGATGAGCAAGCTGATCAATCGATCAATCGTTCTTAACCGCATGTCTCTTGCCACATACATCATGAAGCCTTCCTTCCCAAACAGACCTACTGCCAATGTAGCTCACTCCTTGAAACATGCAATCAAAACTCAGAATTCCATATTCACAACAGCAAAATCGCTCTTATTCAAGTTCTTTTTCAGTTCTCTCAGGTTTTGGCTAACCTCTTGCAAGAGATTTTACCACAATGTGTTCAGCAAAATAATCATCATCTTCTGCTTGTTGGAGCTTTTGGCATGGGCCTTCGTACAAGCCATGGGAAATCCTCTCTGATCATGGGACAGATTCCATGGCAATTCTATACTCTGATGGATGGATCGCCATCCATTCTGCCTGCTGTATTTCCACAGTTTTCCGAAGCTTCTTAGCAGCTGCATAAACCTGGCCTTGAAGCCAACAAAGATTCCTCCATACAGAGGTTTTCATCTGTCAAGCTGCATGTTACCAAAGAACCATGGTTATGATTGAATCTTCTTGAAGCCAACAAAGATTCCTACATACAAAGGTTTTCATCTGTCAAGCTGCATGTTACCAAAGAACCACGGTTATGATCGAATCTTAGGATCAGCCTCAGCATCATCCCGATACTGCGAGGGCATCGATGCTAACTTTAGCATCACCATAACAGACATAGCTTCATCTTCTGGACGGCATCATCGTCACCATTATCAGATGTAAAGCTTGCTTTCTTTCTTTCTTTCTTTCTTTCTTTCTTTCTTTGGCAACAATAGCATATCCTTCCAAACGTCCTCGTAGCAAACTAAGACAATCACAACTTCAGAAGTGGCACGCTGGAACGAGACCGACGGATCTACCATCACCATCACTACTCCCATCAACCAAACCGCATGACAGAAGCAGACATGCACAGTTGCTCCACTCATCAATCAAAGCGTTTCCTTATCACATGTAGATTTCCATAGCTAGCAGTTTATATAAAGCACTGGCATCCACCACAGACAAAAGATTTACAAAATATAGGAGAGCAGATAATAGAGTTACATGGGAGAAGAAGAAAGAAAGAAGACGATGACGATGACGATGACGATGAGGTATAGAAGGACGGCGGAGAAGAGAAAGGGAAAACCTGAAAAAAAAAAACTAGTTCCAGAAATCTGTTAGGGTTTATACACTCTCGTTCCTTAGTTCCCGTTCCTGTCGGAAAGAACGTACATCGTCCTTGCTCCGCACTTCTTCCGATCTAATCTTCATAAACCCTGCACTCATCAGCCTGGGGCTCGTCTTTGCAATACTTCTCGAGAGGATCTTGGGATTGGTTGGCAGCGCCCTTACGCTTGTCGGCGATGGTGGAGCTGAGCTCCTCGACTTCATCCCAGGCAGCAGCGCACTCTCCGGGGGCGGTCTCGGCGGCGCAGACCTCCTGGGCCTGCTCGATGCTCTTGGAGAGCTTGTCGCCGATGTCGGCGGAGGGGGGCTTGGAGAGGGAGATGGTGAGGCGGCGGCGAAGGAGAGGGCGAGGGAGGGGGGCGAGGCTTCGGGGGAGCGCGGGGGAGGAGCGGGGGAGGGAAGGAGAAGCAGAGGATGCGATGGAGAGGGACGTGGACATGGGAGTGGTGGCCATGGAAGCTCGGGAAGCTCTGGTTGTGATCTGCAGAGAAGAAGAAGATGAAGAAGAAGAAGATGAAAGAAGAAGAAGATGAAGATGAAGATGAAGATGATGAAAGAGAGGCTCTGAATTGTTTGTTCACTTCTTTAAAGTCTCTTCACACCAGCCTGCCTTTATAAAATAATTAGGGATTTAGGGGAAAAAAACAAAACCAAAAATTTGGAGAAGCAAAGACAAACAAGACTGAAAAATATCTGCCCAAAAATATCTTCAAGCTAACCACAAGCTGATCAAGCTGAAGGGGAAAAAAAAACAGACCTAGATGCAGGAGTGCCCCGAAAAATCGATCATGCCGACAGATTCCGATCGACCGATCGATCGGATCATCGATCGAGCAGATGGGAGGATGGATCGATCGAGCAGATGGGAGGATGGATCGATCGATCGGTCGGTCGAGCTGATGGGAGGATGGATTTGAGCAGATCATCGATCCGTCGCATCCGTCGATCGGTAACTCGATCAAGCCGGATCGCCGATCAGTAAATCGATCAAGTCGGATCATCGCTCAGTAACTCGAGCAATCGGAGCGTCGATTAGTAAATCGATCAAGTCGGATCGTCGATCAGTAAATCGATCAGGTCGTCGATCAGTAACTCGAGCAGTCGGATCGTCGATCAGTAAATCGATCATTCGGATCGTCGGTCAATAGATGAAACAGTAAATCAACCAAGTCGGATCGTCGATCAGTAAATCGACCAAGTCGGATCATCGATCAGTAAATTGATCAGTCGGATCGTCGATCAGTAAATCGACCAGACGGATCATCGATCGGTGAATCGACCAAGTCGGATCGTCGATCAGTAAATCGACCAAGTCCGATCATCGATCGGTAAATCGATCAGTCGGATCATCGATCAGTAAATCGACCAGACGGATCATCGATCGGTGAATTGAGCAGTTGGATCGTCGATCAGTAAATCGATCGGGTCGGATCGTCGATCAGTAAATCGATCGGGTCGGACCGTCGATCAGTAAATCGATCAAGTCAGACCGTCGATCAGATGAGATTGCACCGAGTCAGTATCCGTCAATCGCCATTCTGCCCCCATTTTTTCCGAGCCGCCCAAAACCCTCTCTCTCTCGCCACCCCCCCAACGATCGATGATTCTTCGGCCACACGTTTCCTCGAATCTATGAACTCTCCTCTTCTCTCTCTCTCTCTCTCATCTCTCGAATGATGCGAGATGCATGGCCCCAACAGATCACGCGAGATCGACGCGTCTACAATTGGAATCGGGGCCCTGATTTCTTGAGCTGGGTGTTTTGTGTGGACTACAAATGCCTGTCGCGTGTGTGCTCAGATATGATTCGTTAAATGCACACGACTCGTGGACTCCTTCCATCGAGGTCGCAGAGTCCCCGACTGTGTTTCTGCATCTTCTGGGCCATGGAGAATTCGATGAGGCACAATGAGCAGAAACCTGAGTTTCGACCTCGTCTAAGTCTTTTACGGGTTTTAGCTCATCCATCATGGGTTCCGAGGGATCGATGCATGCAGAAGAGAAGGAGAAAATCTCCATAGCCATGTCAATCCCTAATTACATGCAGTGCACCAAATGAGCAGTCTTTGGTTAGCAACCTAATCCCCCATGAAAAAGAAAACAAACTCGATTTCACTGCCCTTAAACTGGCTCGAAACCATGTCCAAGACAATGCTGAAACACTGATCCTCATTCCTCCAGATGTGCTCACATTCTTAAGAGTATAGAAGACATTCAACCTCCACAATTCTCCCTATAGTTCATCAGGAGGCATCACATACAAGCATCCACACTTGGGAGCAGGTATATCAATCGGTTCACTCTTCATTATCGAGTGCATATTCTGTAACATTGATTAGAGAAAGACCCAAACACAATTAAAACATGAATGAACATCACTCAGCATCGTCATTACCGAGCAAAATAATTCTCAACCATTAGTACCAGCAATCAATAGTCAATACACTTCAATAACAGTAGTAATCAACCATTAGCACTTAATAACAGCTTCCGCAATTAACAACACTACCACACCGTGAAAGGGTAATAGCAATTGAAAAATACGAAACATAAATAACAATGATAGAAGGCTTATACAGAAACGAAAAAACAATGATCTGTAAGGAGGTATCGCATGCATATACAAACACACAATGGAAGCAAGCTACTAAATTGTGGGAGACACTATTGACTCTACTTGGACAGGGACATTATTCAGAATGGAGACATATTTTGGCAATATCCATCCCTTAGTTAAATCCCAAGTTGTAGAGCCACTGAAACGCAAATAATGTCAAAAACTGTGCAAGTTTTAAGTCTCTGGAAGTTTGGACAGGTAAATGTTATGAAGAACAGCCACTGAAAATCAAATAATGTCAAAAGCTGAACGGACAACCAGAAACAACCAAAACAGGACTTTACTTCACACTGGCAAAGAACAAATACGTTTCACTATGAATGCAAGCAAACAGGAGAATTCCGAACCTAAATATTCAAAATATACATATACATATACCGAGCACGAAGCTTCATTCTCTAAATTGGGCAAGAAGCGTTCAGAAGATCCAGCCAGGAAAGAGAATCAAACAGAAAATTCCTGCAAGCACAAACTCACACTTGCTAACATTTCCATTCATAGGTAGAAATCTGGAAGTTTTAGTAACATCTCATAGCAACATACACAAGAAATATAGAGAGATGGCATAGAAGTACAAAAACTTTGATTACTTGGTAAGGATTGCAGATACAAAACTGCCAAAATCAATACGAAATGATCTCTAGAGCGTGCATCAATGGTAAATGAGAGCGTGCATTATTGATGAGCATCCCACATTTGAAATCATAACCTCCCAATCCACCCATTCACTTCAATCATGCATGCTGATCCAGCTGGTGTACGCTCTCATTACTGCAAGTGAAATTTCAATTGTGATTTCAATACGACCGGTTGGATGATTTCAGTGTACTAAAGAAGGAGACAGTGAGCTATTCAACTGTACTAGTAGCTAGTTCACCTCTTTATCGTCTTCATCGTTCCCTCCTTTTGATATATCATCCCCTGCAGATCAAACAATCATTTGAATCAAATGATATCTGTACAAATGTATACTGTAAATATGTGGATAAGAATACACGGAAGCATGCAAAATAAGTATAAATTCGAATACATGTATTAGAAATGAAATTATTACCCCCATCATCCGGCATTTCAGATGCCCATAATGTAAGATTATCTCTGAGTAATTGCATGATTAAAGTGCTGTCCTTATAAGACTCCTCACTCAAGGTATCAAGCTCTGCGATGGCTTCATCAAAAGCTTGTTTGGCCAAATGGCATGCCCTGGTGCAATAATAATGGGTTCAGAAAGGAACATCATTGATATTATCAGCACAAAACGATAACAAAGCAACAAAAAGTCTTCAAATGAACATACTGTTCTGGTGAGTTCAGTATTTCAAAGTAAAATACTGAGAGGTTAAGAGCCAATCCAAGTCGAATGGGATGCGTAGGTGGCAAGTCAGTCGTAGCAGTGGACAAAGCAGTCTGAAAAATCAATGATCCACTCATAATACGTGAGAAAAATCATATTAAAAGCGCCGGAGAGCAAGAGTCACTAAATACAAACAGTAATTTCAAAATGGTTGAGCTAAACTGTGAACTCTTTCTCAAGTTACAACAGAAAATCTGCAGAAAACTTCGATTGCCATGCTGGCAACTATCAAGTAAGAAAGCTAAACCTACAATTGACATGCAACTTCAGATCTAACTTAACAATTTACTATATACATGCTTTGAAATGCAGTACATGAGAGTATGACGATAAAACTTCAACATATGTAGAAATGCAGGACATGTGCCCATAGATCAATATAGTAGAAGTACCAAAACAATTTCGCCTATATATGTCATTAATTCAACTCTTAGCTTATATCCTATAACTAGCTCTGGCAACATAAACACCAAAGAAAGTAGGATCTACGTACAGAATTTTGGAATTCACCATTGAAAATTCATAAAATTGCAGACACATCATGCAAAGAGGAACAAATGAAGGGAAAATATTCCCATACTTGGTACGAAGCTTGTGAATTATCGGCTGCATCCTTTCTTTCT
This sequence comes from Azolla pinnata, assembly GCA_037176905.1. Taxonomy (NCBI): domain Eukaryota; kingdom Viridiplantae; phylum Streptophyta; class Polypodiopsida; order Salviniales; family Salviniaceae; genus Azolla; species Azolla pinnata. The sequence goes on from JBBBWG010017224.1 coordinate 5,779, forward strand.
TGACCAGTCTTGAACTCTGCAAGGTATCTGAAATAGTCTCCCTTCCTAAGAATCGATACCCAGAAAGACAAACAATTAGATCAAAACATGGACAGGCAATGACGAACTGTATAGGAATCCTCAAATTATAATTTTTGGAAACATACATCTTATGGTAGAAAACAGCAAACTCTCCAGAGTTTGAAGATGGAATCAGGTGCGTATCAATGATGGTCAAGATGTCATTGGCGATGCTAGTGAGTTCTTCCTCTACTTTGCCCCGATAATCCTTGATTCTTTTAACATTAGTTTCGTTGCCTTTACTCTCTTCTTTTTGCTCAATGGATGACAAGATGCGCCATGCTGCTCTGCGAGCTCCGATGACGTTCTTGTACCCAACAGATAGAAGATTCCTCTCGTCTACTGTGAGTTCTACGTCTAACTTTGCAACTTTCTTCATGTAATCCACCATTTCTGCCAAAAACGGAGGAAAGTGTTAGCAAAAAGACTGTAACTTTGTCGAGCAGAATTTAGTCTGTTCAGCTGAGCTGAAGGTATGAAGCAATGGTGTTACCAGAGAAGAAATGGAAGTTTAAAGAAGGTCGGAAGGAGAAGGAAAAATCGAAAATTAAGTCTTAACATAGAGAGAGAAAGGGGGGGAAGGCAGGACACAATCACAAGCTCTTCTGACTTCTAGGAAAACCTAAGGAGCAGGAGCAAAAAAGCAGAAAAAGCAAGGAACTAGACCATTGATCGGGAGGGAAGAAGATCCTCTTCTTGGACTCCACCTCTTGTTTTCAGAGAGAGAGAGAGAGAGGCACAGCATTACAAAAGAGACGGCCAAGAGAAGCAGAAGGAAAGCACTCATGCTAGAATGGTATGCCCTCAGAAACGGAAAGAAATCATAGAGAGACAGAGAGAAAGAGAGGTAGACTAACCATCGTAGCGTTCTGCCTGCTCTGCCACTTTCGCCATGTAGACATTGCTGTCGCGCTCCTTCTCGATAGTCATGGCGATGGAGGACGAAGGACGAAGGAGGAGGAGGAGGAGGAGGAGGGACGGGATTCGGAGGGAGAACGCAGAGACGGGAACGCTGAGCAGAAGAAGACAACGACGCAGAAGAAGAAGACGAAGAAGAAGAAGAAGAAAAGTTAGGGCAGAAAAAGTCTCTTTTCCTCTTTTCTGAGAAGCGTGCGTGGCGGACAGCTGTCAGGCCACGTGGACGCCACGTGGACGCCACGTCAGCGGGCGGGCGCCACGTCATCTGCCAGGCGCCACGTCAGCAGCTCCCGCCGAGAGAAGATGACATTTAGGGTTTCGAAGAACTCCATTGAAATGGGGTTAGGGATTAGGGTTTAGGGTTTAGGGTTTAGGGTTTAGGGTTTAGGGATTAGGGATTAGGGTTTAGGGTTTAGGGTTTAGGGTTTAGGGTTTAGGGTTTAGGGTTTAGGGTTTAGGGTTTAGGGTTTAGGGTTTTAGAGGCCATGTATGTATATGTGTGTGTGTGGGTCGGGCCAAGCAGAAAAAATACAGTTCTCGGGACCCTCCTTGAGCAACCTACACCAGGAAACAGCAACACCTAGCTGCTCTCTCTGAGATTCCTTTTTGCATAAGAATAGAGGCCTCGATCGGATCCCGTGTGAAAGAAACATCGTAGCCCCGTTTAGGGTTTAGGGTTTAGGGTTTACATGTATGTACGTACGTAGAGCTCCCAGGAGCCTCCTCGACAGGCTTGCGCCATGAAAACAGGTTGCTGTCGTCGATCGGATCTCGCGAAATGGAAAAACCCTAATTGTCGAGTACGTTCTACATCGCCCTCCTTCACTTGCCCATGCTCCAGAACCCGGGTTTCTCCCGGAGAAGCATCTAACCCCCGTTCTGGCCTGCTGACTGATTCAAACGCCACAACTGGCGAAACCTGGACATGAACGATCTTTCACTCAATCACGTATCGGCGCCATGTTCTTTTTGACCCTATAATGACGTTCCGTTGCCCTCATCCACATGACTGTAGGTAGCACTTCCAGATCCACAGAGAACAACCAAAAACAAAAAAAACAAAAAAAACAAAAAAAAACCGCGCATCTCTCGACTTGCAATGCCCCTTCTGCGTCCGAAGAGCGTCTCTGTATGCTTGTTGTCCAATGTTGAAGATCTGGCTTGACTTGACTAAACTCCCCAAGGAACAGCTTCCAGAAGGTTTACGATGACAGTCATCAAAACCAATTGAATTCGACGGTGTACTTGGAAGCCATGCAAACTGTTACTACTGTCCCATTCAGTCGGCTTCCGACAGTCTCCAAAGATGACTTCATCACAACGTCGTCGCTCGGATGGTACTTCCCCGCTTTTCTGGAGGCAGTTCCAGAACAGACTAGATAAATTTCATTGGATGCCTTCACCTCTTGAAGACAGCAAATCCACCTCTCATCATACCTTTTCACTAGCATTTTGTAAACTCCCCGAATTTCAACCGGTCGCGATGTAAAAAAAGCTCTCTCGGATGATGTACAAAAAGACGGCATTGTTCTTCTAATCGAAGTGCCACTTAAAAGCTAATGAAACTATGCTCAACAATATGCAAACGATAATGGCGCTTCGGAAACAAGAATGCCCAATGTTCACGATCATCCACCAAAATCGATCGTATTACAGCTTCAAACATCAGACGCTCCTAAAAGATGATACAATCATGTTTGGCCACAAACATGTAACACGAGAATCTAAGTCGAATAGAGCATTGTGCAGCATCACCATATCTCTCAGTACTCGAATGCACGTACAGTATGATCGTCGGAGCTCGAGAGAATGTACTGTTGTCCCCTGAAAAACCCAAGTACGAATATATATACATCTATATATATATATATATATTTGCATTGATGTACTGCAATAAAGAGGATTAAAAAAAAAAAGAACACATCATGCCATGTTTTTTTTACTTACTTTGATAGTGCAAGATCTAAAATAGCATCTTCATGCCCGGCAAAGACCCTCTGACATGTTCCAGTCCGGCTATCCCACAATCTAATCTTACCATCAATGCATCCCGTCAAGATGGTGTCACAACTTTCCGACCAAGTAAGCTTCACAACTCCCTCCTATGAAAAGAAAAAATTAGAAGATATTAAATGCTTGCTGAAAACTTTGCTAGATTTTTTACACCTGTTAAAATGCTGAAGGTACAAGATTTCGTGGAAGCCTCTGCTTTCGGGTTCCTAATAAAATCGTGTGTGGCTCTATATTCTTCTCTTTACTTTCAGAGACTCTTTTGAATCATCCAGAAATGACTTGTAGTGTCACTCACTCACATTGCATCAGTTTTAACGCCCTTCTATGGGAATGCATGCAGTGCTGCTCCAAGGCACCCTTATTTAACTAAATGCTGTTTAAACGGCAAGAATAATAACCTCATGTTGACAGGTCGCCCTTGACGTACACGTCTGTAAATCCCAGATGTGAAGTAAACCATCCATTCCTCCCGTGGCTGCCATAGCAAGGCTGGCACATTTACACAGCCAAAGTTAGGATTTGAGAATCATGTGTTATATATTAATCAATTATTCATACCAAATTCAACCTATGCATTAACTATTCTGATGATCCTCGTACGTTACCAACATAGTAAAGGCAGACATACACTACCCTAAAGATTCTTGACTGCTATCAATATATTAGAGACAAAGATGTCTGAACAAAGCTGCGTGCTACTCACCTGCTTGAAAGTCCAACACATTCGATGGATTTTGAATGCCCACTTAGACCACCCAGAACCTGAAATTAAATCAGTTAATTTGCAGCATAATTGGAGGAACTCAAGCCTTGTTATTTTGACTGACTAGACATATGCCTCAAGGTTGCACCTTTCCTGTGCGAATATTAACTATGTGAACACTTGAATCAGTTGAACCGGAAACAGATATGCTAGAATCAGTGCTGATATCGAGGCAAGTGAGCCCTTCACCATGAAATGGATATCCTACAACAAAAACTTTCCAAATCAAACTAAAGAAAACAAAGTTATTAACAGTTCCGGTATGCTTTTATTTGAGTAATTAGCATATATATTCCATCTAACTTAAATCTTGCGATACCTTGCACAATATGGAGACAGTCTCCTGATTTTGGATTCCAAACTCTCAGAGAGGCATCTGCCGAACCAGTGCATACAGTTTTTCCTGCAGTGTCATAGCATAAGATTTCAGATTTCTCTTTTTTTGAGTTGTAGCTTTATTGGATCTGTTCATACCATCAGGGGTGAAGCCTCCACATGTGACTGAGCCATTATGACCAGCAAAAACAGAGAGACAAGCTCCAGTGTCTGCATTCCACATCCAGGTCATGAAATCCTCTGATCCAGCTAATACAACATGTCCTCGAGGATGCCACCTGAGCCACTGGCATGATCAAAACGGTGTGAGATTTCATATTTCAAATTCACTAAAGAGAAAATATCTTATGCATTATATGCTGAAACCTTCAATACTTTTGTTTGACAATTTACTCATGACGCATTGTATAATATACCCAACAATGGAGGCATCGAAGAGATCATGATATACTGGAAGTATTATAGAGAACCATCTTCAATAGCCTGATAAACCCTAAACCCAACAATGATTCATTGAAATTTTTCTACCTCCTATATTTAATGAGGAATTATTTCACTAACCAAAGGAATAACAAAAAAAAGCCAACTACAATTTCTATCTTTTCCTTTCTCTCCTAATTAATAACTCTAGATATTTCCTGATCAACAAATGATTCAGACTCAACTTATTTGGACATAACGGACAATAGAGGAGCCCCCAAGTGCCTAGGTATTCACCATAAGCTTTGAACCTCGTCGTTCAATGCGCTGAAAAAAAACTTCTCTTTCCATGTCTTCAGAAATCATCCATAGAGATTACCAGTTCAGCAGATAAACCCAATTTTGGTTTGATCGTGCATCGACGGCCATATTTGTTCAACCTGTCCCTTTCAACCTGCGTACCATGGGGCAGTCCTATGAAAGATTTGGAATAAGCAGGGGGAATTCGTATCCCAGTGGTATCTCAGAATACTATTTTGGCTTCTTCGCTCCATATTGTAGGGTGGATCTGCCGGTTAGTCAGAGTAGTTTTGGTACTAGTATCAACAAAATCCCTCGGAATAACAAGTATCCTTATCAATTTCTCAACGTTTTACTTCTTTACAAAACGATTGTTACCAAAGTGACCCACCAAATATTTGTGTGAAAAAGTAGGTTCGATATACGTCCCACACGGAGGAATTTT
>JBBBWG010017235.1:0-15424 GCA_037176905.1 Azolla pinnata
TAAAGGTTTTTATAAATTGACATTGTAAATTTGTAGGATTTTAATAAAATGTGAAGTATTGAGGTACTTTTTGAGTAATCATGGAGAATCTTAAAAGAGAACATGAAATATTACCTGTTCTTTATGCAAACGTGTTAAGGTGTTCTCGCGCTAATTGTGGTACAAAAGGCATATGTACTTTTCTAGAAAATTGGCATCTTCTAAAATCATTATCATATTTTATAGCCTTGGAGCTCGAATAGTAGAGCGATTTCTTTGCATGTGTCCAATATTCAATCCTAGTACATTGTATTGACATTTAATCATTAGCTAGAAAAGTTTTTGGGTGGGTGGATTTGCCATCCTAAATCTCTAAGTCATATTGTTGAAGTTCCCACCATATTACCTTCATCACGACTCAAATATTAACTAGAATCGTGGAATCAAAGTTTACATGTACTTAGGTTAATGGAACAAAAATGGATCGTGTTTGTGGATATTCATCTCCTATTGAACTATACGTTGCTAAGTAGTTTAGATCATTTACCAGAACTTTGCAGCAACTTTATTGCGACTTTACTACAAATTGTGCCACGACCTCATGACCTTACTACAAATTTATCACGATGTTTTTTCATACTTGTGTTGAAAATGAAAATAAAATTGATCACGCATCACAAACAAACTTGCACCTACTATACATTGTTGATGCATGTATGGTCATAACAAAGTATGAATCAAACTCATAACCTATTATTTTCAACTTCGTAAACTTAATATTGCACCATATTATCTTAAATACTGAAGTTAAATATAGTTCAATTTATAGACCAATCCATGCATACATAAACTTATATCTTTGTGATTCTGCATGCATGTAGATCACTACAAGGTACTGTTGAGTTTATTACCATTGTTTGAAGATATATATATATACATATATTCATACAATGCACCTAGGTCATGACAAATGTTTTGTCCATAGTGTATTAAATTTGATGTGCATTTGATACAATGATTATCCTTCAATGTAGTGTGTAAAATGGTCGGTGTACTTTATGATGTAGTTTTAAAGGCTCGTGTACTTTCCGATGAGGATGTCATTTTATTATAATATTTTGTCATACAAAAACAGCCCACATGAAGTTACACTATAATGTGTTGGTTGATTTCTGCTTGGGTTGTAACAAATGTTTTCATAGATTTTAGTTAAGAATGCATTTGTACATTTGTATTCGAGTTTAAGAGTATTGTTCGAGAATAAAGAAAGGCTTTGAAATATGAAATGAACTATGCGTTTTTTTAACTAGAATTTTAGAAATAAAAAACAATTAATAAATTTGAGGTATGGTTATCTTAACTTTGAGGTGACTTTTGTAGCGAGATTTCGGCTTCCTAGAAAGATGGACTTGCGTCAGCTAACATGTCATCTAGATTACGTATAAATACATTTAGCACAGAGCATGCCGCCAAGACCTTTGATGGGGAGGAAGATGAAGATGTGAGAAAGAGGCTGACCGAAACAGGTGCAGACGACAAAGGTAGAAGCGGGAGCACGAGTTGAAATGCAAAAACTCTTCGCAAAAAAGGGAAAAGCAAGAGCAAGAGAGCAGCAACATGAGCAGGCAAAGAGAAGAAACACAAATAATGATGAGCTCACAATTGCTATTTATAGCGACCATCTGCAAATAATTCCCTTGCAGTGTCTTGTTTGTGCTTTCAGCCAATCGATTCACCAGGGGATAGTACGGCGGGTTGCGCTTGTGCAGAACAACGTAATGGGTCGGCTGTGAGGCTTTGCATGACTTCATTGATGAAGTGCCTGCCAAAATCGCTAACCAGCTCAATAGGGCAGCCAAAGCGGCAAAAGATGCATTTGTATAGGAACTTTGCCATGGATTTGGCCGTATTGTCCCGTAACACCTTGGCTTCCACCCACCTTGTACAATAATCTGTCGCAACCAGAATGTTAGCATTACTTGTCTATGCTACAGCTGGCTTGAAGGAGCCATGAAGTCCAATCCGTTGCATTGTTACTGATTGTTGGCCACCATAGCCCATTTTGGCAAAGTTCGTGGGCCATAACTTCGCCAACATAAAGGCCCTCTGCCAACCCAGCATGACACACAGCGACAATTGCAAGGAATTTATAGTGTCAGGCTGTTTGGTGTTAAATTCCATCCGTCGCGTGAAGTCGCGTGAAATTACAGGAGGTCCTCCACAGGACAAAAGTTGCGTTGCGGCTGCAAACCGCTAACCATTTCCATCTGTGCCCCTCCAAGTGGGTCAGCAGTATCTCATTTGTTAAGTAATACTCCATGTTGTGCAGCCATTGGTTAGGATCATCAAGCTCCAGTGAAGCCATCTCAATGTGTAAAAGAGTAGAGTCTGGAAGGCCGTGGTTTCGCCCATTGTGGCGGTTGTACCAGCAACGTGTTCGACACAAGTATTTTGAGAGCGGTAAAAGCCTCTTCTTCTGGGCTGATGTGATTTCTGGGCCAAGTGCGCTGGCATAGTAGAGTCTTATGCCACCTTGTCACGCAACAATGCACCGAGTGACGTTCCATTGGACGTCCCCCGAAACAAGAGACATTTGACGCTCTAAAGGTCCTCCACTCCTGTCAGACGCACCAATCATACAGCCACCATGTTGGGACGACCCCTTCCATGTTTTCATGGATGCCTCTTATATGCCCCTCGAGGGTGTCTTGATGTAGCTCTAAAAGAGCTGTTAGTTCCTATGCAAGTCGCCACTTGTCCCGTTGGTTTCCTCTTGTTTATTACTTATATCATATCTACAATTTAGCTGAAGTTTCTAACGTGTATACATCTTCTCGGAAACTTTAAGAAACTTCTAAACATAGGAGAAACTAATATCATACGTGCATACAATACTTGTAAACCATATTTATGTGTCAAGATGTTTCGACTAGCCCACACAGAGATTTCTTCAATCGATGCACTATCATAGTGTTTACAACTAATCGGAACATGTACACTTACTTTTCGACATCTTCTAGAAAATCATTTTTCACGTCCATTTGATTTTAAGTGCCAGCCCTTTCGTTTTCTGCACAGCCAGCATCCGCATCACTGATATTCCCAATTCATAGTCAATAGTGTTATTCTAATCACTACGTTTAGTACATGCTATAACCTTCTCACATAAGCATTTAGCTGTAACTAGTAGAACTTTTTAAAATATGAGTTACCGTGAATGGATGACTAATAACTGCCACTCATGAATGTGCTTTTGACTATTAAAATGTAACGACCTACTAACATGATCGAAGCATTCTACTTTCTTCTAGCTAAATAATCTAGTTTTGGTGCCAATTAACAACATTGAAAAGAGATAAATCATTGTGAAGATATCCAGGAGATTTTCATGGACACATAGAGCAGGTAGCTCAAAGCTAACGCTACAGAGAAAACTATCAGAGAGAAATAGAGTACAGCAAAGCAGACATATGGCAAGATGCGCAATACTTTCACGCGCATGTAAGGCAAAGCTTGGGCAAGATATATTATATACTAAGAGACAGAGAGAGAAACAAACTAAATTTATAATTCCGTAACTAGTGTTGATCTGCTTGATTGGGATCATAAAACCCCAGACTTTTACATAGGAGTTGCTTTTGCATGTAAAGATAGAACCATCTTGAAAATTCATGTACAAGCTTCTAGAAACCTTATCTATTCTATTGACTGTCTTATATAAATCAATGCTAATCCAAAAGGGCGTGAGTTCAAACCCCACTCTTGACGATAACTTCCTTTTATTGTTGTAGAGGTTCCTCTAATTTATTATTTCATGTCATGTCTACAAGTTAGTTGAATTTTCTAATACATATAATACACCTTCTCAGAAGCTTTTAGAAACTTCTAGAACATAGAAGAAACTAAGATCATACATGCATCCAATACTTGTTACCCATATATATCTGTGAATATGTTTCAACTAGCCCACACAAAGATTTCTTCAACCGACATACTACCATCATGTTCACTTCCAACAAGAACATGTACACTTACTTTTCACGTCCATTTGATGCAAGTGTCAGCCCTTTCCAAACACCTTTTTTTAGAAAACCCTATATTGTAGAGAGTAAGCTAATCACTTTATGAAAACCTCGGTAATTTTTAAAAATCTTCTACAAACCAAGCAGCTCTGTAGTCTATGCATCACATCCAATAGTTTTTGATGATAGTGAACCTCAAGTGATTGGATTATTGGATATTTTACACCTCAAGGAAAATAATAAATGGATTTTGTCCGAGGCATGAGAGAAATAATTGCATCTAATAGGAAAAGAATGAAGAAAATATATGGTCATGAAAACCATAGACGCTAGGATAATATCTGATCATCTGATAAAAACATGCTACATTTGTACTCGTTCCTAGTAATGACAGTCACATCAAGATTCATCACAATCTTCTATTCATGACATATATTAGATAATTATCTTTTAGTAACATGCCACACCAACGTTTTGACCAGTAATGAAGCATTTCTTAGTGACATGCACTACCCTGTATTGCTGCAATATTCTAGGTGCTAAATAAGGTTGATAGCACCCCTTGATGGCCATTTGGCAGGTCCATATTTAACATGGCTTAGCCAATCTCAATCTTTCACACACAAAAGAGGTCATAAGCTGCTCTATCACAGTAGAGCCCATGAGACAAACAGCTAGTCATGTGTAGAAAGAGGTCCTTAACATGTGTAGAAAGAGGGCCTAGGGATGGACCACATCCCATATTTCCCAGTATCTTGGTTCAATGATGTCAAGTTAGATAAGTCTTATCCTTTACACTTTGATGATTATTAGGTTTTGAAAATTTATAGTTAGGCCATTATTCTTTTAGAGCCAGATGTGAGGCAGATATATTTAGATTATACCAACTGAGCAATTGAGCAGTCCTGTCTTAACCCAAGTATGATCATGCAAGAATGCCAAATGTAGAGCTATAATATAATTCTTGTACAGCAGGAGAAGTTATTTAACAGAATTTACAAAAGAATATATCCAAAAGTGAATCCCATGAGCTCAGCACATCACATGAAGAAACCCTTCAAATGTTAACAGAGAAATATCACGTCTTCTCATTTATTACCACCTTCAGAGCCTTCGCTTGTAAAAGAGTTCACCATGCTCAACCACTAAAATCCTTTCACATTATTCCTATTATACTCGCTGTTCCACCCACTAAATTGCTTGCAAACAGAAGATGAAAGGTTGAAGCATAAAGGTTAGAATGAAGACATCTGTAAACAATCTACCATATGGGATTGTAGGGTATGACTCCTTAAAAGTACTGCGTCTAGATAAGAATATCAAAGACCACTATCTGCATTGAAATTGTGAAAACAGATCATCAAACTGAAAACCAAATTAGTTCCCTTTGTTACTTCACAGATTTCCTAGTTTGAGAGAGGAGAAGAATAAAGAGAGGATCCAAAGACAACAATAACATAAGTGTACATGCATGTCTTGGAAATGATGAGAGAAACTTTTCTAGAGAACTTCTTGCTATGCTTTGCGATACATCGAAAACAATTTATACCTTTCCCATCATATTTGGACAAGGACTACTAGGTCTAGGGATACGTATGGCAACACCATAATTTCCGTAAATTAGTTTTATCATATCCAATAAAGTGTAAATAAAAGGCACACTTCTTACCTGGAAAAGATGACCCTGTTCAAAAGATTATATCTGCATCCTTGTCAGCCTCAAAGAGGATCAAATCTGCATCACTCCTCTTTCCATCAACATCGTGACCACCACCATTAGAAAAAGCAGCTCGTTTCGTTGCCAAATTTTCTTCATACTTCTTGTTCAGAAGCAACTGCTTTTCAACCTCTCTCTTCTTGAACCCCTGAATCTTCTTAAGCCGAAAGAATTCTTCTCTTTCCAGCTCATCAAGCTCTCCTTTGATATAGCTGATGGTGTTCTCTAGTCTGGGCTTCACAACGTTTTCCAGAGCATTAACTCTACGATTTGTGGTCTTGATGGCTTCATCGAGAGTGAGAAATGACGTTTGAAGAGAAGCTAGTTCAACAAGAACCTCCACAGCTCTGATGAAAGATGATCTACAGAGTTGGATCTGCTGCCCGCCTCTAGAGAGGCCAGTGAGATCGTTCTTGCTCTCGGCGCTGTCGGTGAAAAACTCAAACTTAGGGAGCTTCACACCTGCAACGTTGTCTTGCTTGGAACGGACCCTGACGGAGGCAGATCCGTTCACATTTTCTAAGACGATGTGCTTGATGTTCTCGCCTGCAGTGTACTTGGCCTCGGTGAGGGAGAAGGAGGAGGCCCGGAGGGAGTCGCCCATGGTTTCCTTGGCTTGGACGATGCGCTTCAGGATCTGTCGGAACTGAACAGTGAGCGCATCGCTCTTCTTCTTCAGGAGCTGGTGGCCTTTGGTGGCTCCAACAAGCCGAGATTTGACGACACCCAGCACAGTCACAGTGGGGACGACGTTCAGCCGCTGTCCTTGCCCTGACATCGCTCGCTCGCTGCTCTTCACCCTCCTCGATCGCACAAGCTCTGTACACAAAACACAGCGGGAGAAGGACCTTCTTCGTCTTCTTCGTCTGTTTCTTCTTCACCTACCTAACTTACGCTGCTCTGCTTTTGATTTCTTTATTTATGCATTCGTTTCTTTCATGCCCTCGTTAAGCGACTCTCCTTTTTTCCTCAAGATATTATGCGTCTAATTTGTTCACCGGATTCCATCAGCTTTGAAGATGTATTTGCCACAAATTCTCTCGTTTCGAAGGAAGTTTTTCAAGCCTTTGGGAGGAGAGGATCTGGAGACAAATTTATGCAAGAAATAAGATCTCAACTGTTCTTTTACGGATGTTGTTGTAGTGTTCTGCTCTTGGTAAGTGTTCGAGCAAGCGCTTATTTCCCTTATGTTAGTTATTATACTATGTACGAGATGTGTTGATTATTCTAAAACACGGAAAGCATGCTTTGTGGGATTGTGTATGTGCTACACAAGGTATCTTCCATTGTTTTTAAGTTTCCAAAGGACTGTTTACAATATGGCAATCTAACGCCTTTGCTTGGAGTCTAACTTTACTTTGGGTGTGCAATTCAAGCTGTACTATCTTTCGATTAAGGCCATAAATTGTTCTTTATAAAATATTTTTAAGTTAGAGGGTATTTTTCAAGTCGTACTACAGAATCTTTAGAAGCGTTAATGTCAAATGGTATTCAACGATTAGTGGATGTATCCAATTTAAATAATAACTCAATTCAAGCATTACAAGGTATTATATACATCTAGACATGTCAAATGACAAGTGAAAGAAACTAGTAAACCAGTAGAGGGAGTTGGTGAAGTCAAGGCTAACAGATTAACTAACAAACTGAAATAGACAGAAAAAAATTGCCACGGCAACAAGAACAATTGATATTAATTTTTTCTAACAAGAACAATGATCCCTTTGGGATATATATAGAACTACTCACATTAAATCTTGGGTGTCCTTTTCCATTACCTCGCTAAAGGTAAATAGATAACAACACAATTGGTGAGAAGCAAAATGGGTATTACTCCTCAATGATCAATGAAGAGAGCAAGATGTCATCAAGATAAATAATAACAACCTCAGTTCATCAAGAATTTCTTGAAAGACATCATTTATCGTGTGTTGAAAAACTATTGGAGTGTTATTAGTAAAGCCGAATGACTACCTTATACTTGAAATATCGATTGTCCATTCCATCTTCAAGTTTGATGCACACAAAATTGCAGGGCCAATGTCTGGGTGCCTGAATCCCAAAACTATGATGTGGGCAGTCCATATGGAGAGTTAGCACCTCATTAGTCTAACTAAGAATGGAGGGAAGAGCAGCCAAAACAAATTTCAGAATCGCTCATTCTACTATGAACACAGTCAAGCTGACGAGGGGAGGGGGGAGAGACTCGTGTTTCAATGATAGATTATTAGTATTATCGTTGTTCAACATGCCATACAAAACAGTTCCATGATCAAGGACGGAACAAACATTTCCAAATCTCACATGAGATGGCTAGCATGCATGATGCATTTGTTCATGCATGTATTAGATGGCATGTCATGCATGCATGTATTCTCATCATTTCGGCAAATCCAACATTACGCATGCATATTCAATCAAGAAAGGAAGGAAAGACGATCAGTTCAACACACAGACACACACACACATACTTATATACACACATACATTCTCATGCTGTTGACAAATCACGTCTCGGTCAGTTGCATTCAGGCCACATCAAAAAAGGCCGTTCAATTCCAGAAATATCATCGACTCTCAAGTTTCTTATTCCACGCCTATGCCTTTAAAGATACTTTTGGAGAGAAGACAATTCACTGCACTCATGTCTTTCTACCAAAATAGCTGTGGTTGTAGGCTGTTCAAAACATGTCTCAGGCTCAATAACAAGTTCAATTTCGTTGGATGGATAGATTCCAGATGTTGAAGCTCATGCAGATTCTTGATAAGGAATTTGGGATCGCCCATCATGGTCAACAAATGTTGGATACAAAGCTGGCTTGTAAACTTGTGAACATCTTGACATAAACACAATTTTGAAAGCATAACCATAATGGCTGGAAGAGAGGAATCACTAGTGGTACATCCATTCTATATATGAGACACAAGCTAATCCTTCATCATGAAAAAACTCCTCTTGAAGTGTGCTATCACGCTCACAAAACAACCCATTTTGTGGTTTGGAACATCAATAACACCATTGAACTTTTTTTTACAGGGCATTTACTGAACACACAAAGCCATCCATTCACAATCTTAGTACATAAAACAGTACATAATTTCTAAATGTAAGGTACTATTTTTATTGCATATAAAAAATTATGACTTGTCTTTACAATGTAACCTTCTCTACTCTCAAAATGTGAAAAAGAACTAGTTTTGCTTTTGCATCAACTTGATCCTTACAGATCGGAATACTCACATCTATTCATTTGAAAAGATTGAAATATATCCGAATGATTAAACAAAAATATAGATTAGCAAACTTAGCTTAAAGCCAAGGGGGAGATTTTCGGAATACAAGGGTATCACTATGAAACTAATGACGCTCTTCTATTCATGCATCCTCCCATTGCCTATAAGCTAAGATTCTATGATTTAATCATTATGAAGAGAATCCTATAAGCCAAGTCGTTTTGCACTACCATCCCTACACTCAGATAAGGGCCAACATTATCTATTCTTTGTTTCACAAGTCATTTTGATTGGACACATATCGGCAATAACCTCTAACAGATTTGCTATTATATATGCTATCGATGGTAGTATTGTTCTCACTTGTTGATCAAACATATAAGTGTTAGTCCAAATTTCCTAGCAAATTCTCTTTCCTAATTGATTAGATTAGGGTACCAATGCAACTCTATTCTTGCAATCTAGGGAAGGATTCAATGGCAACAAAGCTCGAGGTTGGTAGTGGGCATACGGAAGGTGGAGTCTCTCTACAGCCAACCTTGAGTTGCATCAAATATGACCCATTTCTTTTGTTAGTTCCTATCTATTTTAGCAACGATCGTGGACTAGAACTACTAAAATAATCAAGCTCCTTATAGCAGTTGCATGCTTAAGAAAGCCATGAAACAAGGAAGTGTTTACTTGTGTTCAATACATCTGTACTACGAGGAAGAGAAGAAGCTCCGACGCCTAAGAAGTTCAAGAAATCCCAAAAGAAGAAAAAGAAACTTGTCCTATGGTTAAAAAATATACGAACAAATAATAGTTTTCTATGCTTTAGATTTATTGAATATAGATGAGGCACTCCTATGGTTGGACATATATCGGCAACAATGTCTAACAAATTTGTTGTTGTATATGCTATCGATGGTAGTATTATTCTCACTTGTTGATCAGACATGTAAGTGTCAATTAATACATCTACATCGGTACCATGATCTACCGAGCTCGTTCAGGCAATAAGGAGTGGAAAAATTGGCTTTGTACGTGAGCTCATTAGTATTACATACCACCACTTCTCGTTAATTTGCAATCCTTTCGTTATATGTTGCAAATTTGTACCTTTGTCATTTGCACTCTCTCAATAATGGCGAACTTTGAATTTCAAGAGGGAAACCTATGGTTGAGAAATCCATGGAGGAGGAAGAAGATATCGTCTATATGATCTAAAAAAGTATCAAACAAGCAAACAAAAATCTTTCATAGTTAGTGAAATTCGTATGCCGTTTTCTGCAACCATTCCTTAAGGATAACTTCTTTATATCCATTTATGAGCTTCATTTCTACAAAGAATTCTATAAGGAGGAGAATAAAAGGCAAGAACGAATTTTCACAGATTAGCATCAAATGTAAGCTATAAGGAGAGAAGGATAAAAGATCACACAAATAACAAGAAAGAAAAAGAAGAGAATGACATAAGATATGAAAGGAAATTTAAAGAAGGCACTAAACCAAAAGGGTTAACCCAAAATCTTGATCATTTTTTAACATGGTAAATAGGCAAGCATACAAGGAGAGATCACCTTTCCATGTTAGCATTTGTCACGTCAACATTTCATTATCGTTAAGAGCCATATTGCCCAACAAAATGGGCTCAATCATAGCATTACCACCATGGAAGCTAGGGTCACGTAAACATGTATGGACATGCCCTATTTAAAATATCAACAAATATCATACCAATCCTTGATACACAATCCTCTTGTGTGCAAAACAGATTACTATTTGACCTTGCACTTGTAGAAACTATGTGTGCCTATGAACATGCTACTGCTTTTTGGTGGAGCACCAAATAGATGTGTACACCAAAAATGGTACACCACTCTTTTCATCAACTAGATCAAAGCAAAGTAAAAAGCATCAAAGTAGACAATGAAACTCGTCTGCTTGTAAAAATTCAACTCTAAACAAAAAATAGGAAGCTATAAATTAGATGGGGTGTCACAGATGAATAGAGTAGGTAGAGGAGATAAAAGCTAAGGCATGAGACAACATATCGAGGACAAGATACTAAGAGAAACACTAGGTAAAAGAAATTAAACAATGAGTTCAAACTCCCATATTTATATCGAGCATTTAGGTTTCGCATGCAAGCATATAAGCTCTAGATTCTACTCCTCTATTTGGAGAGACACTTTCTCTTCAGACAAAACCCTTTGATCCCGTGATCAACTCTCTATATTCAATAACGACTCTTAACTCATTTACTTGTCATGGAACAAGCTGACTAAGTTAGAATAATCGAAACACTATTACGCGAAGAACAAGTAATATTGCGTATTCTCTTTTAAGATTCCTTAAACATATATTTTTTACAACAAAATTTATGCGAAAAAAATATTTAATGTATATCTAAAGGTTGGTAATGATACATGTATTATAAAACTAGCAAATTTGTGAAATTTGTAAATGTAAATCGTAAGCAACATTCTAAAAAGCTACAAATAAGACAAAAATGTCATGCATGTATAGATATAACATTTGTATTCAAGCATATTTGAGATCAAAACAACCAGTTAATATATGTTCACAATTTACAAGCCAAAACAATTTCAAATGCCATTAAGAAAATGTCAAAGATAGTCATGAATGAGCTTGCTTTAAATCACAGAATCATATTTTAGATTCAAAATACAAAAGTGTAAAAAATTATAGTCGAACGTGGTAAAAAGACAATCCAAACAAAGATTGAGAAATTATAAGATTAAAAAATGATCTAATACATTAGTTTAGGGTTTTGATTTACATCAGTAACAAATCATCATCTTCCACTATATTCTCTATACCGGTTACGACCGGTTGGTCGGAAGTTTGCTGTGGAAGTTCATCATTGTCATGTCCCAATGGCTCACAAGAAGGTACATCTTCAAGATCATCAAATTCACCCGCTTCATTAGCCAAGGGTGGCATTGGTTCTCCTGAGGCGGCTTGAAACCGTTTAGTATTACCAATTTGCTTTGCACCAACTTCTTCGACATCAGCATCGGGACACTCCCATATTCCATTGATTCGCATCTTGATGAAACTGACTTGAGGTTAATCCAATTTTAAACTAATACAATTTCTAAACTTGTTGAGGGCGCAAGCAAGTGTTGTTCATACATGATATTAACAAATCATTAGTCAAATATCAAGTCACAATACAATAAGTAAAAGCCTAAAAACAATCAGTAATATTAAGATAACAATACCTGTGCCAAAGAAGAGGTCAAGAATCCAATCATCAACATTTGAGAACAAGTCTAGAAATCGATTAATTAATCTTTGCGGATTTTGATATGGGTTGACCAGAGATTTTTCGCCTGCAACATGCCTCAACTTTCTAGTAACTACTAGGGACAAAAATGTGCTTGACAAACAATTTTCGTTGCAGTGCTCTCGAAATCTTTTCTTGCTGATCTAGTCATAGAAACCCACACTGATAGACTCAGTGTTGTTGACAAACCGAAAGGACAGACCACGATTCACATTAGTTTTCACCCTGGAAGAGAGTCAAACGATTGGTAAGAATGCAAGTGCTAAAGACATTAGAACAATTCACTAAATTTAAGAAATAAAAAGTTCAATCAATGAATAAAACAATTATCATGTCAGGCCCTCCACTACGTGACATGTATTTCGCAAAGCCTTCGTAACTGAATATGTCTGATCACGACAATGGAAGATTAAAACTCTCCAAAGTGGAGCAGTTGTTAACTGTGCAAAATCTTTGACCATCTTATCCAACTGAGCATATTTGTAAGGCTCTTCATTGTTGATTGAACCAGCCAGTCGGAAGCCATATGGAATATCTGAAATTAGAAACGTATAGTCTTTTCTTGGCAGTAGTTTCAGCATCTCCACTACGTCACCACAAAACACTCCATATGATAGGGGATGCAGCTTGTCAAAGGGATGAGAAAATGATTTTAACACCCCTGTTGTATTCACATCCAACTCCTGCCAGCAATCTTGACTTCTCTTGTCGTGCTCTTTCAATGTGAAAATTGAATACGTCTGGACAGTCACCGATTTTCCCTGTACTTCCTTTCCCCTGACTTGGTTTCTGCTCAAGAAAAATATATCATTGTGATTATTAATATTCAGTAATAAGATTCAATAGTTTTTATGAAAAGGTTGCAATACTTACCCAATCTCGAAAAACAAGAAAATATTCATGCAACGATTTGTATGAAGAAGTAACTGGATATTGTTCTTGGACTTGTTCCCAACTAGAACAATCTAGTTTCTTCATCATAACCTCTTGAATTTTCATATAAACCTTGTGACTGTAAAATCAAAATAACAAAATTATGAGAAACAAAGTAAACAAATGAATGAAACATCAAAAGCAATGTAATATATGTACTTATTTAGACAATTCAAGAACCATATCATCAAGATTAAGTTCTTTTGATATCACCCGAGACAAAATTGACATAAGGAGTGTCTCATCTTTAATTCCCTGCAGGGATCTCCAGGGTGTTAGCTTCATATCTTCAGCTGTTTCTTCTATAGTAAAGTCTTGTTTCTTATTCTTTGAAGCTTTTGTTTCGACTTGTGGGTCGACATTCCCTTTCTTCACCTTTTGGCCTTTTACTTCTTTGGATTCCCACATCTCTGAACGTTAGCTGGAACCACGGTTCATACTTTCGAAGGCCATCTGATTTTACTGAGTCATCCACTACAATGCCAACTTCATTTAATCATTGTCGACGAAGGCTCGGTAAAGCTTTGGTCCATACTGCTTCAATGCATCAACATATTCATAGTGAAAAAATTTGATCCTTTCTATGGATGACATCTTCTGTCGATAATCATTATCATTATTATGAACCCACGCTAATAGTTTCGCCTCGTCTACAGATAGACCAACGTAAATTTTACATTCTGCATACTTGAAGAAATATGTTATAGGATGTTCCTTTATCAATTGTGTTTCAGCTGAATGTGATCCACCAATAACAAAGTAGTTGTACTTTTCTGGATTGGCGATATCAAAATCATCCATATTTTCAAATTGCGTTGGATCAACCATCACTAAAAATGGAACCATAGTTGCATGTGGGTTGATCTTCATTTTCTTCTTCAGGTTTTATACATGAAGGTTATGAGGCTCCCTTATCTCTAATGTCCTACGCCCTATGGTTGGATCAACTAGAGGCTTGTTAATAATTGTAATTGGCAAAGTAAAGATATGTCCTTTCTTTACTAACTTCAACTTTATTATTTGCCGGAGAATTGTATTCTGTTTAGAAGCAATGATTCCCGACGACAGTTCACCACCGGGAGTAATGACATCCGTTGCTGAAATGTTGTTAGGTTCTGATTCTTCACTATTTGAATATGATTCTTCCTTCTGTTGTTTCTTTTTTGGCTTGTTCTGCACCTTTTGAGTCCTCGATTTCTTTGGGATTCTTGGAGGAGGCGATTTCATCAATGGTGATTCAAAACCTAAAACTTTATCGTCTTCAGTATTATAATCCTCTTCAAAAGCAGCTTGACCTGAAATAAACGGATGAAGCATTCTAATAATATTATTTGATTTTGATAATATTCTTCCAAGCTCTAGCGGGTCACAACTTGTTAAGACAAGCTTGCCCTCTGAGAGAGTTATATTTCGGTTCACCCTTGGAAATTTCCAATTTCATAATCAAATTTAGAGAGTTGTCATCTTCATAGTCCACGACTCGTAAAACCCTCCCATAAGAAAAAACATGGCCGGATTTGATGACGCCATCTCCCGTTACCTTTCCTAAAATCAAGATCAATCTTAATGCTTGCTCCCGATAACGCAATGACCATTCAAATTGCGTCATGTCTTTTGGACCATGCGAAATCTGTTCTACAGTTCTTTGAGATGGTCTGAGTGCCTGGCTCAATTCCTCAAACAACACTCTCTTTGATGATTCACTAGTCGCCATGGGCATTTATTTTGATTGTTGACCAATTGGACTGACTGCCTTTAAATGTGAGTTTAACTAATTTCACCAGAACTTCATCCTTATCCCCTAATATCCTCTCATGACTGCAAAGAAATCAATAATATAAAATAGGAATTAATATTTGATAGAGCATGCATTCCGACATATTAGCTAGGGTTTAGACAACAAATAGGGATAAAACCACCATACAATCAAGGCAACGAATCGTGATGCATGGAGAATCAATGCGCGGCATCGAACAGACTTTCCAAATGGGTCAAGCTGCATAGCAATTCGATGCGGCGCATCGACCTACCCTTCGTTTCAAGGTGGTGCAGGGTAGGTCGATGCTACGCATCGACCTGCTATGCATGGCAACCATGCATGGGCATTACCATGCATGGGCATACCATGCATGGCAACCATGCACGGGCATTACCATGCATGGGCATGTCGTGGAAGGTCATGCCACGCATGGGCGTGCCATGCATGGCAAGGCGCATCGACCTGCCCTGCTTTCCAGGGCAGAG
>JBBBWG010017246.1:0-15416 GCA_037176905.1 Azolla pinnata
GATAGTTTTAATTAGAGAATGGAAATTGGATGACAAACCTGGTTGATGTCTTACTTTTAGCTTGTCCACAGAGAAACCACGTTTAGACATCTTTACTTATCACTAGCAGACGGAAGCTAATTTTGTATGTTGCTGAATGACAGTTCTGATGGAGGATGAGGCATCCCAAGGTCAACTGCAACTTATAGAATCACCATCAAAGAAAGTAAAAATTGCTCGCATACGCTATCCTAATTGGGAAAAGCAGGAGACAATCAGTCTAGTGAAGGCTTATCAAAGACAAATGAACGAGTTCACCATTGTTAGCTGTAAAGGGCGCATGATGGCAAGTGAACAAAAATGGGAAAAGATCTCTTCCTTATGTTCGAAAGACGGGGTATCTAGAGATGCAGAGCAATGCCGTAAGCGATGGCAAGACCTTTCGAAGAATTACAAGCGCATAAAAGAATGGGAGATGTTCTCTGGGGCTTCATCTTTTTGGTTGATGTCAGGATCGAGCCGGAAAGATAAGAATCTTCCTGGAAATTTCGATAGAGAGGTTTATGATTGTATGGATGCATTCATGAGCTCGAAAACTAATATGAAGCTACAGAAAAGCTTGAGCAGCAAAGAAATGTGCGATTATCGGGAAGAGGCAGGAGAACTTCCGAGAGTTTGTGCTGAGGGATGTCTGAATGCCATGTCAGAGTATGTAGAGCAGCCAAATGGGGATCCATCTTCGCAACAGGAATCACGTAAGAAGGAAACATGTATATAAGATTTCATTTCATATTCTTTTGACGTTGTTACCATAGGAGTAGTGTAAGAAAATGAAGCAGAAAGAGAAAGTATGCAATCGGTTTTGGGCTAGATGTTCTTGCCCTTCATAGGTGTAATGTGTCATAACTGCAATGCCAGCAGATTATAGAGAGGCAAAATGGTGATCCAACTTGCCAGGAGGCTGTATACAAAAAGAAATAGTTGGTTACTGTTGTGCTTGTGATCACTCTTTGGGTGTATCATGTCTATCTATCTATCAATCTCTGGCTGTCTATCTGTCTGTGATGAGGCTTTCAAAGAGTCATAGGAGGAGAACATATGATTCATATTTGGGAAAGATGTTGTGGTTCTATCACATGAATTGTCTCAGATGTTTTGTGGCTGCAGGGGCTTTCTCTAAGGAGCAAACGAAGCATCCCAAGAAGCCGCATAATCAAAATCATTGCTCTCAAGCGGATAGCGCTGATGGCGACCCCATTGCAGAAGCTGTCGAGAATGCCACAAGGTAGAAACCTGCAATCATGCTTAGGGTTTAGATTCAGGGCCTCTAAATTCTGAACCCCCTAAAACAAACTCTTTCTCCCATTGTGTGTTTTTCATTAACTGTGATGCCAAAATTATTTCTTGAATATGATCCCATGAGTAGGTGTGTGCTTCCATGAATATGATCCCAAACTTCATTATGTATTGACATATCCAGGATTGCTGAAGATCACTGCAGTGCACAAGTGACTGAAGTTCTGGCTGATGTGCTGATGAAAATGGCGGATGCAATGAGAACAGTCGCAGAAAACATCAAGAAGCGCAAGCGATGATATATATATAATATATATATATACAGATTCCGATTTCCGCCTTCAAGCCCTCCTGTGTAATTTGGTAGTCTATTTTCTATCCTTACACATACATGCAGCTCCATTCTTCATATTGTATAGGGAAATCTAGATAACCTGAAGGTTCAAAAAACAGGGAAGAGGGAGAAAGCAACAAAGAAGCAAAAAAAGAAAAAAAAAACAAACAAAACAAAGCCCAGTAAAATGATGGGAGTTTAGGCTGCTGAAGATTTTCCATATCCATTCCATACTCTTTTCTTATTTTAAATGTTCAGAGGGTCAATGTAACTGTAAGGAAGAACCCAGAGGTTTTACAGATCTGGACATTGTTTCCCCATCAGGATGGGAACATTCATCACCATTTTCTTCCCTCTCCTGAAGCTATGTCTGCTCTGGTTTTCTCATCCTCCACCTGAGCTTTCCCAGTTTGCCAAACTCCGGATTTTGGCTGGCTCCCATCACTAAACCCTAAGTTCTGGACTGGAAACCCTAAAAAGCTTGGGACTGCAAACCCTAAAAGGAAAACCCCTGAACCCTAAACCCTTACTAGTTTGGCCCAAGTGTTAACCTTTCCCACTTCAATCCTCCTCCATATCCCTGATGCTACCAAGTCCTCCCATTTTTACCCATTCCGAATCCGCAGCTCCCATCTCTAACCCTGTAAACCCTGGAGCCCCAAAAATTTCTAGATGGTTTGGTGAAGCAGTGCTTCATAGGCTTCTCATTCCCCCATTAATGCCATGAATCTCCCATTTTTTCCGCGATTCCGATTTCCCAGCTTCCAAACTCGAAGCCCAAACCCCCTAAATCCTTTCTGTATTTCCGCTGATTCCAAGTTCTGATCACTAGCTGGGCCCATCATATGCTCGAAGTGAGGATTTGGGTTGGTAAAGCTCCGGAAGAGTGGAATATAGCTCAATTTGTACTGGATAAAAACACGAGCATCGAAGGGAGCAAAGGAGCGAGTGCGGAATATGGTGTTTAGCAGCTCAATCTTAATTTGTTGCTGCAATTATGAAAGCATAAAAGCAAGCAAATGTGATTTTGGAAGCACCAAGAGTGCTGCTTGGCTTTGCAGCAGGCTTCTCGAATCGCGCATTCTGTAAAAACATCTGCCGATGTTGGAGAGCTTCTGCTGGTCATACATGGCCTTGTTCCATGGCCATTTTTGCTCACATGCTTCTCCATTTGCCGGAGTCCATTTGGACAGGAACATGATGCCGAATCGCAGGAATCTCGGTCAGATTCGGGCGGTGCTAAACGCTTGCGGGCCCAATAATCCTGTTTATATGGTAAGAATCCGGAATTCGGTGATGAAAAATTTGCAATTGGAACCTGTCGGGGAGCGATGGTGTGCTATATATAGCTTGGCGAAAGCTGCGAGGGGTGGTTTCAAAGCTAAAAAGCATAGGGAAGAAAAATGGGTATGCCTAGAAACTACAAGCAAATCACAAGTGTCCTTTGTTGCGGCCTTTGTCAGTTTAGGGTTTCCGAGCTCTCCGCTGTTCCTGATTTGATCCCGGAATCCCTAAAAATCTCGCTTGACTTATCGAATTTCTTTGCGACTAAAAGTGGGTGGGGCAAAAAAAGGAGGAAAACATTGTCACAATTAACTTGGCGTTCTGGATTGGATTAGGGCCAATCGGTGCAATGGATAAGAGCTTTGCTGTAGCTATACCTATGTAAAGGGTAGAGAGTATATTATATCGACACTTAATCAAACCTTAATTGTGGCCCTGGACCACGACTTGCTTACTGTTGTAATTATTTGCACTAATGAAGATCGCTATGTTTGGAAGGGGGGGGGGGGATTAGGTAAATAACGCGACGAAAGGGAGGAGATGTTTACTTTCTTTGGCATTTGATGCAAAGAACAAAACTCCTTCAAAAAAAACTAAAGAGAGATGAAGGAACAAAACAAAGCCACTTGTTTGTTTTTTTTCCCTAAACCCTAAACCTTAAACCCTAAATTGTAAACCCTAAACCCTAAACCTTAAACCCTAAATTGTAAACCCTAAAGCCTAAAGCCTAAACCTTAAACCCTACTGAACCTTTATGTATGTCTAGTGGGAACATTGCCAGTGGGTTTCGAACGCATGGTATCGGGCATGTCCGTATTTATCGGACCCAGATCGCGATTCTTGGCTTTCCAACCGCAGGCTCCGCAAGGCGCTCGCTGGCTTTGGAAGCATCTGCATCTGCATCTGCAGCTTTCGAGCGAGGAACTGGCTATAGGGATAAAAAAGACATAAGGAAGAAACAAACAAAACAAACGGATCGATCGAGATATGAATCGCCGGATCAAATGACATATTGCCCCAAAGAAGCCAAGATTTCGAGAAGACGAACGAGTCCCTGGAGCTGGACCGAGCTCATCATCCAGCATGATTCGTCGAAATAGTCGAACGACTGATAAGACAATTATGTGCTGCTTGAGAAGATAAAATGGGACAATCGTATGGTCAAATGTTTAACTAAGGCAAGGAGCTTTAGTTCTGGGAGAGCAAAGGAAATACGCGTCTTCTCGTCTTGTACGCAAACCGCAACGTATTCATTAACACGCGGCAAAATACGGTAGTAAGAACACTTCCTTCACAAAGTTCTCCTGCGGGTGGTGTGTCTGTGACATGGTGCTTCCTTCGGGACGATTCTTTCGGTGCGAACAATTGTCTTTTTTAACTTGCAAGGAACAGAGCAGAAGCAGAAGCAGAAGCAGAAACAGAAACAGAACAGGGGACAGAAACAGAACAGGGGAGTCCAATACGCACACGCCTCCGATTTCGATGCTGCTTTCGGGGCGTTTCCGATTTTGTCTCATGCACACGAATGATCGATCGATCGATCGATTCGAATCGATGGGATCGGTCGGGGAGTGCGTGGGGTAGCAAAGAATCGCACGTGTGCAAGCCTGCGGAAAGAGCACCAGAAAAAAACCTCGTCCTGAGGACATATACATATACAGATGAATATGCATGCATATATACATATATATATCGGGTAGCAAGAATCGCATGTGTGCAATCCTGCAGAAAGAGCACCAGAAAAACCTTGTCCTGAGGACATATACATATACAGATGAATATGCATGCATATATATATATATATATACATATATACCGACAATAACGGTGTAGCCAGAAACCGAAAGCTACAGCGTATCCGTGGCCGAAAGCGACCAAATGAGCACACTTGCCCCCTCGGAGATACAGTGCTCCTGATCCTCGCGTCTGCTCAGGCACGAAAACAAAAAAGAAAAACAAAAGAAAACTCTCTTTCGTAATCGCTCTCGTACTCTCGTAGATGATATTAATCATCGTGGATATACAGACATTAATTATCGTGCGAGTCTGTCTGATGGCCCGATATTTGGCCCTAAGAAGACGTTAATATATCTTTCTTTCTTTCTTCTCTTCTCTTCTCTTCTCTTCTCTTCTTTTTCTCCAGTTACTCTGCTACATGTTCTCCTTACATAAGCGAACATAGAGCGAACTGTATCGAAATCCTCGCCACGAAACAACTGATCGGAGCTCACACTTCAGGCTCGACGGCTGGAGTTTTTTTGTTTTTCTTCCCTCTCAAGAAGCCGCAGATGCTTCGATTTTAGAGTTTCAGAAATAATACGCTAGGAAAATCATTTTGCAGTATATGTGTGTATATATATATATATACGTACGTTGTATTCTTTAATGTAAGTTTGTCGACCCTCGCGAATGTTATCTTTTCTTGGCTCCTTAATTAAAAGATGGTTTATGTCTTTTGAAAATCCAGATATTTGATTAGTTTTACCATTCTTCCAGAGTTTGGTGATCCATCAACCTCGAAATGCTTCAAACATTCTCGATATTGCGTTTGCAGCTTCCAAAAGCGTGGCTTCGTTTCCTACGCCGCCGATGGCTACGATTTTTTATAACTAATGAAAGGATATTAGTTCTTGGGAAGAAAAAGAGAAAACATTCTGTGTAAGGATTATGCATCAGATGGTTCCGATAACTAATGAAAGGATATTTCTTGTGAAAACGAAAGCGAAAAAACAGGAGAGAAAACATTGATCCCAATCTGAAAATGCTCCCAGTTAGTTACGACGAGTGCCCGTAATTCAGAATCGAAAGATGGGGAAGTTTGTTTTTGTTTTTGTTTTTGTTTTTTTGCTAGAAGCAGAGATCGGAGGGAACATGAGATTTACGTGCAAAGTGCAGGGCGCGATTAGGCACCACACTACACATCCCAAACATAAGCACCACCGCTAAGCATCGGAAAGCGAGAGGTTAGAGCGAGGAATTAGTAGCTTAAAAAAGCCAAATGAATTGAAAACGGTTAGTGGCGGATAGATTGCGAGAGTCTACTCTGGCACCTCGCCTTCAGCTCGACGCGAAAAAAAAAAAAAAAAAACATTAGAGAAACTTAAGGAGAAAAGAGATGTGTATATTTTATATGTGCCACAACACACTGTTTCGGGTTCATAGTTGAACTACCAAAAAGAAAGGGGAAATTTAGCAACGAATCGCCTGCCGAATTTGTCGATTGCATTTTGTCTGGGTAGGTCTCCCAAGAAAGAAAGAGAGAAAGAGAGAGAGAGAGAGAGAAAAAAAAGAAAGAAAGAAAGATATATTAACGTCTTCTTCTTCGTCTGAGGCCCCAGGATTTAGCAGATTGATCGATCGATCGATCGACATGAATGCGATACCACAACTTGTCCAAAACACACACACACACACACACACTTGATGATGATGATGATGATGGTGGTGATGATGAAAGTTGGTAGTTAGTTAGTTATTTGGCGGAGACTGGGGCTACACTGCCTTCTGGATCGAATGTCTTGTCATTACTGTTTCGGGCATTAACGCTCCCGGATCGGGGTCATAGATCCACACGTAAGGAAACGACATTGAGTCCGGAGATGCGAAATCAAGGACAAATGAGGCAGAAGCAGAAGAAGAATGGAAGAAGGAGAAAGAGAAACATTCTCGCTGGCTCACATCCAAATGTATCACATAAAATGCATTTGCTTCCTTGTCTCCAAAGCCTCGATCATTCTTCGGGCCTCGAAAAGAAGAGGAGATGAGATCCTCTCGATTCCATTTTATACTGTATCATCGTTAACGTTGGGATCGTTCGCCTCGAATTCGAAAGCAATGTCGAGTTTAATACGCGGACGTTAAGTATACGAGGCGAATCTGTTTCTGTGTTTTTTTTTATGCGGTTCGATCGACTGTGTCAGGGGAATGTTGGGCTGGTCTTCTGCGACCCTTTTTGCCGGCCACGGGGCGGCATCGAATCCGAGAGAAAAATGAAAATCTGCGCGGAGTGCAAACCGCTTCGGAATCGGAGTGGGGAATGACACGATTAGAGATGAATAAGTCGATCTGAATTTAAACGAGGAAACCTGGATGGATTTGTTGGTAACTGGCATTGAATCTCTTGACAAGGACCAACAAAGTTACAAGTATTTATGTTGTAGGTTGAAAACACATGCATAAACATATTATGTACAAAGTAGTGTATGGCACCTTCTGGAACTTTTTAGAACTTTCCAAGATATATGATTCGGGAGTATTCCTTAGATAACAAGCACAATAGCAATATAAACATGTTTATCTCAAGATAATTAATCAGAATACCTTGTTTAGGTGAGCTTGATCCTCATAAAATACGTATTTACAGCACATCATGGTACACAGTACCACTAGTTGGTTTGCTAACCTCTATTAAAAATTAAAAAAACAGACCATTCGGGACCTAATGATCGTATACAGATTATAGTAGTCCCTTCCCAGATTCACACACACAAATCATCGAATGTGTAGTGAATACTGGCATTTTATAACTAATGACAATACCTTTTATTATTTGGGAGAATTACCAAAAAGCACCTAACAAAATTATAAATTGCATTTTAACGCCTACTGAAATAAAAAATTACACATTGACGCCCAATCTTATCTTCGACTAAAAATTAATGTTCAATTAATTCCGCCAGTATTGATTTTATTCCTAATCACTTCTTACTAATTGATCTTAACCGATTCCCTTATTATATCCGATTAACAAAAGCTGCTAATTCTTAAGAATCTAATCGATTGATTAGCGCGTTGCTATGATATTAATCGAATGATTGAGCATTAATCAATTTTAATTTGATGTCGATTGAGCACACAATTAATTAATTTGCTGTTAATAAATGAATCGCGCGTAAAATTTTAAAACTAGGCGTTAATTTGTAAGGTTTTGGTTTTGGTAGGCGTTAAAATGTAATTTATAATTTTGTCAGGCGTTTATCGGTAATTCTCCCTTATTATTTACATGAAAATAACTACACCAACAAATCTGTCTGCAGATCTTTACAATGGGAACAAAGATTGATCTAATTCAGAATTAGGGTTAGAATATATATATTATTATTATTAATTAATTAATTAATTAATTTGTTTGTTTGTTTGTATATATTTATTTATTCAGATTGTGTTTTGGAATTAAAGGCTTTTTTTTTAAGTAGGAAAATAGAGATAATAAATAAAATAAGGCGGAATGTAAATGGTAATTAAAGAAGTCAAGCTTGCAGATCTCGACCGTTACGATTTTACTTTGGACGGCTGCGATTCAATCCTGTCCGTATCGAATCGGGGCCGTCCGTTGCCGCTTCTGGAGATCTGGGCCGTCGAACGCGGACATAGGCCAGTTAGGGCTGTAAGGACAGCCCTAAAAGCCGTAGACCGGTAATTAAATCCTGACCGTTAACTAGGATGGACGGCCGCGATTAGCACGCGTAGGGCAGTAAAAACAAAAAACGAAAAAAGAAAAAAGGAACCGGCCGTATCGAATTATCGTGGCCGTCCGTTGCCGCGAGATCTGGGCCGTCGAACGTGAGTAGAGCGGACATAAGCCAGTTAGGACTCTAAGGACAGGCGTAAAAGTCTTAGACGCTTTCTTCCTTCTTCTTCTTCTTCTTCTTCTTCTTCTTCGTCTTCGTCGTCGTCGCCGTCGTCGTCGTCGTCTTCTTCTTCTTCTTCGTCATTTTCCTGCAGATCAGACATCCGTTTCTTTTCATGTTCCTGAGAAGGAAGCTTTCCATAGCCATCTCCGCTCCTCTCCTCTCTTTCTCTCTGTGACGAGAGCTTCGGCCATATCCATAGCTTCGCTTCTCCATTTGAAAGGAGCTCTCGAAGCTTTTCCTTCTCCATATCCAGCCCTCGCCGAAAACCAATTCTTGCCTGCGAAAGAAACGCTCTCTTCCCCTACAGGTGAAAGGAAAACAGCATGTTCCTCTTGTCGCCATGTCCACTGTTTTTTTTGTTTTCTGCTTTCAATGTATTCAGTAATGAATCCACCTCCATCTCCATCGCTCTGAACGGGAATCTCTTCCATATCCATAGCTAGCATGTCCATTGATGGAGCTTTCGTATCCTGCTCTCCATATCCTGCCCTGGCAAAGACCTTAAGCTTCACTACCGGTTGAAAAAAAAAAAGAGCCTTTGGCAAAGACATATAGCCATTTTTGCTTTCTTCATTCATCGATGGAAACAGAAGAAGCTTCTCTCGCCATTTCCATTGTTTTCTTTTCTTTCTAATCTATCAGCGATAACTCCCCCCCCCTGTTTGTTCCTCCTGTTCATTGAACGAACAGAATTCAAGCTTGCTCGCCATATCTACTGTTACCCGGATAAGTAACAGACGTTTCCTTCAAAGCCCTTGAAATTCACTGTCCATTGAGAGAGGACAGAAGGGGCCTTGATCGGCATTCCCACTGTTTTCAGTACGAAACTAAAGCTGCTCGCCTTGATGGCCGTCATTTTCACCTAAAGAGGACCTTGTTTTGTCAGGTAAAACCACAATTCCTGGGAGCGACCACCATATCCATTTCCTTCTATATTATAATCTAAATATTTGAGTAGTGTTTGCAGGAGATTAGCCATATCTGCTACTCCAGAATCAATTAGCCGATTTCTTTTACCTGTTAATGTCATGAAGAAGGAAGGGCTTTTCCATATCTGTGTTTTCTGGCAAGAGAGAGTGCTAGTTTGCTGGTAATTCCACATTCAGCGAGACTTCCTCCATATTCACTCGTTCTTACCTTCTATTTTCTGTCTTTCTATCTCCCTTCCCCCCTTTCCCGCTATCTTATTAGTAGCAGACAATTTTCATATCCACAGATTTCGCAAGAGCTTAGCGAATGTTTGTCATATCCATTTGCTATCTCTATATAGACTCTCCCGTTTTTTATGAGTATCGGACGATAGCTCTATCACAAGAGCTTAGCGCAGATTTATGGCGTATTTTTCTCGTTTACCTTGTTCCCTTTCTCTCTCTGCCATGTCCACAGTTTTTGTACGAGCTTAATCGGACTATTGCCATATCCATTTGTTTTATCTTTAGTTTCTCTATCTCTCGCATTTTATCGGAGTAAAACATGTTTGACATGTTTAAAACTTGTCGTCTCTATTTCTAATTGTTTTTAAAACTTTTTCGATTGCCACTGCAGAAGCCAGTGGTTGTGGAATGTGATAAAGCTCGCCATCGCCATATCTAACAGAGGAAAACATTGTTTTCAGGTCAGTAGCCCAGAGAGAGAGACAGAAAGAGCCATTTCCATACTTACAGAATTAGTTTCTTGCAGCAAAACCTAACCTGTCCTGATCTACTGTTACATACTTTCCCCGCAAAGTAAGTCTTTCTGCCATATCCAAAGAAAACGAGGCCTCTCCATCTCTCTCTGTATATATATTAAGGCAGAAGCAGCATTGTTTTTCTGATAAATTCATTACCTTTTGCATAAAACCTAGGTTATGGTAAGGTTTTCCACGTGCAAGGTATTAAAATTTGATGATTAGCAGAGAAATTCCTCACAGATTCCGTTCTCTCTCAGTTGCAGAAATTTTGCTTACCTGTTAACTCATTTTCCTTCGTACATTCTGACGTTTACAGTAACAAGAATACGCAAGGACTTGAAAATGGTGCTGACAAGTCCTTCATGAAGGCTTCGATTTTGCTTCACCAACGTTCTGATTCATGTGCCGAAGCTCTTCTTCCCATTAATCTCAACTCTGAAATGAACGCTTCTCATTTCTTCGAAGAGTCTACTGAAAGACCGATTCATAGTCTCCATCAAGATCTCTCTTCACGGGCATTAAATCAAGGTGTGCTTTCTTCTTGTTTTCATTTCACTGTCCGGTTCCGTACGAACACAAGGAAGAATAGATTATAAACCTGTATTACTTAAATGTGGTCATGTGTTTAACTGGCACACAAACAGATCAAACGTCAGAAACCTCAGAATATTTGGCATACGAGGTGCAAGCAGGTACATGTTATAAGTAGCCTTTCGTCGAGTTTTGTATATGTTCTGCTTGCCTTCTTTTTGAGTTTTCTCTGTGTAATTACACAGATAGTTGTGGCGTTCAAGAGAGAGATCCTGACCATGTTCATGATAGACCAAATATGAATAAACAGAGCGATGTACCATCGACAGAAAAGGATCCCACTCTGGGAGGTGAGAAGACTGAAGTAAATTTGAGGAGTGAGTATATGATTGAGACAGCCCCCTATAATAAGCAAGATTCTGCGGGCATGGCACATCAAGATCTGTCTAATCTGATGTCGTTGCTGAAAGATGAAGCACAGATTGATGTTTCAGAAGTAGATTCTACAAAGAGAAGAAGAGAGAAAGCAGTAGACATGATGAAGTCAACAGAGCACAGAAATGGAGTTCATTCTCCAGTAATAAATAGCAATCATGTTGAAAATGTCTCTGTAAATGTGCAGACTGATGAAGATACCGATCATTTAGAACCTGATGAGGAGTCCAGGATCAGAGCCGAACTTGAAATGGAGATTGAGCGAGATCTCGAGAGGGAGATCAAAGCAAAAATTGTGATGCTAAATCAGAGACTAGAGCATCTACAGTCTAAGAGACATATAAAAGAGGAGCAAGGGAAAGATTCAAAACAAGTTTTAATGGGATGGAGTTCCAGGAACTCCCAAGTAGAGCATCTTAAAGAGGTAATCAAAGAGGAAACACTGCCTAGGTCTTCTCTCATTCAAGATGAATCTGCAACACAACCATTATTGCAAACAGAGGGGTCAGTTATGCATCCTATATCAGCACCGAGCTCAGTGATAGGTGAAGCATTGCCTAATATTTCCTACATCAATACTGAGGAGACACGTCCAAATAATCAGGATAGATTGTTTTTATATGGAGAGATTCCAAACATGCGTCCTAATGTTAGAGAGTTTCCATCAGGTATAATTGATGCATTACTGGACAAAGATGTGCAACTAAGCTACACCGAAACTCATACCATACACATGAAGAAGATTTTTCCAGGCGCTGATCAGGCCTGCCATTCACAAGAAATCGTGCAGGTAGATGCAGCGAAATCAAAGCAGAATAGTTTCACAGCGTCTCCAAACAGTGCTAAAGCAAATCGAAATAGTGTTGGAGGGTTTCCAGCTGTTCCTAAAGTAAAGCATAATATTGTCGGAGGATCTACAACAAATGCTAAACCAAAGCATGATAGCTTTGAAGGAAGCGCTAAACCAAAGCATAACAGCTCTGAAGAGTCTCCAACCAGTGCAAAAGCAAGGTCTAATGGTTTTGGAGGATCTCCAAAGAGTGATAACTCGAAACATACCAGTCCTGGAGAGTCTCCAACCAGTGCCAAATCCAAGTCCCCGGCTAGAATCAGAACGATTCCCAATACCTTTGGAGCATCTCCAAGTGCTGCTAAAGGAAAGAAAATTGCATTGGGGGAAACGCTGACTGATCTTAAAGCAAAGCACAGTAGTTCCGGCGGCTCTATGGCTGGAAATGGTTCAATGAAGCAAACTGATCCGGGAGAGTCTCTAGCTCGTGTTAAGAAGATCGAAGCATCAGCCATACACACGAGCCTGAGAACAAAGAAGAAATTTGACTGGACACAAACTCTTAGATCGGATAGCCCTCCGGGAAGGCCTCACAATACTGCCAAAGATAACTGGAACAATGTGGTTGCTAGAGCACTCTTCCAGGATGATGGCTCTGTAGTCAAAGGTTCACCAGTGAGCAGAAGATTTACAGATGTCCCACGAACCAGCAATCAATATGACAACACTTTGCAGAGAATTAAAGAGGATGTTTCGGTTGCCGATGAAGAATGTAAACGGGCTGTCTGCTGTCGAAAGCCACCTTTACCATGGCACGATGTTCATGATGCATCTGAGCCCAACGTTGCCAAAGTTAGACATGCTTCGAAAGCCTCTCCACCTGCACCACAATTGCCGCGGAAAGGAGTAAATAAGCCCATGGTTTGGAAGTGAGAAATCCTAATAGTCCATCCATTCATTGCTGAAAAAAAGACACGAGCCTCACTTTCTAACCATCAATTACCAGAATCTCCATGCATTTCGATCGAGGTTTGTGCATATTGAGGTTTTTCCGTTGCCATTTTACTGTTCTGCATGAGTTTGCTGATGCAATAAAACGTAAGAAACCAGCGTAGCTTCATGGCTGCTTCCAATCACATACATTACTCATATCTGTACAAGTGGTTTCCCCACATCCTCGAGCGTCGAGGACACTCCATGCATTGACTAGTTTTCTGTAAGCGAAGTCTTATTATATAATTGGGCAGTAAATACACATACTAGTTTTTGTAATCAAAGGCTTCGCCCACCCCATTGGTGTATGAAAGCTATACGCATTATTAGTAGATGTTTTTTTGTGTGCTGTGGCCCAGCCCCCCCCCCCCTCAAAAGATTGATTCACAAAAAGATGTGTGTAAGTTGGTAATGCCCTCAGAATCCTTCGAAGATGTGTTCCATCTCTGCTTTGGAAATCGAAGAATCGACTGCTTTTCTCTGTTTTCAAAGGCCCAACCAAAACAAAATAATTGAAGAGCAATTGAGATATCATTGGGCGTTCAATTCATTCCCATGGAATTAGTGTCTGCTTTTCTGGTGAAGCGTCTCTATTTGTACGTACAGTGCTTGTGTTTTGATTGTGGTTGTTGGTAGGTGAAGAAAGTCCTCAGAAGATGCGGAATTCATGGCCATCATGATCAAGGCGTTGACATCGACTATAACGGAATGATGGTGGATTTAGTTGAACGGAACGTGATAAGAAGCTATTACAGGTGCGTCTCGTGTACGATGATCAAAAGGGCAATTGCTCTTTCATCTGTTCTTCCTTTTACTTCTACAGCATGTTTCTTTATGCCACAAACCCTTTCTATAACCGTCTGGTTAGAAGAAGCTCTTAACAGATGAAACTCCAAAAGGTAAATAAATAAACACTTCAGTTTGCAATGTCATCTTTTTGCATTCAATCCTCATCATCATCGCATAAAACAGGCCCCTGTTGAAGCTACGAGGCAGATGGATTTGGATAAGGAGCTGCCAGGAAGTATGTAATTACAGCAAAATCATACAATTTCCATCGCTACTAACTCTATAACTACTACTGCTGGTCCTTTCTACAGCTTGGTTCCAGGTTCTCTCTCGGAGCTGAAAACTCCAACCAGTTCTTAAGCTCTGTTGATTCTATACCTAACCCTGGACACTTCAGCAGATTCAGGTTCTTTTCTATACAAACCCACAACACAGTTCAGCAGATTTCAGGTTCTTCTGCTCTGCACTGCTCTGCTCTGCTTTGCCTGGATTCAAAAGTGCGTTGGAACCATACAAGAGAGAGACGGGGTCGTTCCTTTTTTCACGGCTCCCCATCGCAGGAGAGGCTCAGCCTCATCCTCTTCCGACAATGCTGCATAGGCACTCCGAAGAGCATCGCCGGCGGGCTGCTGCTCCTGCTGCTTGTAGATTGCTCTCGCAAACGGAATCGCGTCAGCGCTGCTAGCTCCGGCACCCTCACATGAGGTGATAAGAATGGCCCTGGCTTCGTCTCCGCCTCTTCCTCTTCTTCTTCACCGCTGCCGCGATCCCTGCGCTCAGAGTTGCTGACATGCCTGGCATCCATCGCGCCATTCCCAGGAAGAGATGGGTTTATCATCAGATCGATGGCATCTCTCATCACCTGTGGCTTCTCGACATTCCTTTGTATGTACAGTACAAGATCGCTGCACAACCTGCGCAGGCGCGAGAGCTCGGAGGCCAGCGACAAGTTCTCCTTCTTCAATCTCTCGGCTTCTGACTGCGATTCTTTCTTCAGTCTTTCGGGTTCTGAATGCGAGCTCCGTTCGGTATGGGAACCAGGGGAAGACCTTGCCTGGTCCCGATCTTCGTCTGATGAGCTGCTGCTGCTGCTGCTGCTTGGTGAGCAATCTCGGCTGTTCCTTGGATGGGACCTGACAGGGCGCCGATGTATCTGGCTGAGACAGTGCTTCTTGCCCCTCTGGAATAGCTCATTGCGGAACTCCCACCTATCGGGCACAATCTTCCGGAACCCCTGTCATTCAATCACCATCATCAATTCATCAGGCTGGATCAGATCGACGGCGATGCAGACAGACAATCAGCCGTATGCAGAAAAAGAATCCCCGAAGAAAGCCCAATTGCAATGATTCGGTCCCTCCGATTCCCCCCCTCTGGAACTTGTGCTAGTAAATCTGATGAACAGACCATGGCTTGTGATGGCAGAGAATGAGTGAGGATCAAGCCCGTGTGCCGAGCATGAATAAGGTTTCCTAAGCTCAGCTCCAAGGAGAACTTGGCCTTGCTCAAGGAGAACTTCCATAGCACAATTGAACAGAGACAGAGTAAGAGACAAGAGACAAGAGAATCAAGAGAGTCAAGAGTCAAGAAATCAAGAAGTCAAGAGACAAGAGACAAGAAGTCAAGAAGTCAAGAATCAAGAAGTCAAGAATCAAGAAGTCAAGAATCAAGAAGTCAAGA
>JBBBWG010017257.1:2931-15412 GCA_037176905.1 Azolla pinnata
GAATCATCAAATTGCAAGGTTTCATTTCATGATGATCGACTTTGCATTTTGTTAATTTGGCCAAGGATTTTGGTACATATAGGTATTGAGCGAGACTTGGATGATGATGATGATGATGATGATGATGATGATGATGATGATGATGATGTGGTGGTGGTGGTGGTGATGATGGTGGTGGTGGTGATGATGGTGATGAAGAAGAAGAAGATGATGGTGGTGGTGATGGTGATGAAGAAGAAGACGATGATGATGGTGTGGTGATGGTGATGATCATGTGATGATGATGTGGTGATGGTGATGGTGGCATGATGATGATGTGGTGGTGATGATGGTGATGGTGTGATGGTGATGATGATGTGGTGGTGATGATTGTGACGGTGATGGTGATGATGGCATGATGATGATGTGGTGGTGATGATGGTGATGGTGAGATGGTGATGATGGTGAGATGGTGATGATGATGATGGTGATGGTGATGGTGGTGATGGTGAGATGGTGATGATGGTGATGGTGGTGATGGTGGTGATGGTGATGGTGGTGATGGTGAGATGGTGATGATGGTGATCGTGGTGATGGTGATGGTGCTGGTGGTGGGATGCACGCACGTATGCATACATACATACGTGCATATACATGTGTGTATGTACTCATGTACGTATGTTATGTATCTAACGTCTTCTTCTTCTTCTTCCTTCTCTGTCTCTGTTTTTCTCTCCATCTTTCCGTGTTTTTCTTCTTCTTCTTCTTCCAGGTATGATGATGGTAACCCGACTTATCGAACCATGTCTGATCCGCGTTCACCCAATGCTTTTTCTCTTCTGAATATCATCTCCATGCAAATCTGCATATGTAGGTGTACTCGGCATCTTGCGCCATTCTACTCGAGTTAGAATTACAGGAATCCCGCTATTTATATTGGCATCTGGTATGTGTTTCTTTCTCAACTTCCAAACTTTGAATTATACTCTCTGCTTGGGAGCAGATGATAAGATACATGCATACGTACAGACACACAAAGGTTCTGTTCCTACGTGCTTATGAACATGTGTGCATTCTTTTTTTGATGATTTGGAAAAAGTTTGCACAGTTTGGGGTATTGTTTCTGTATCCTCCAGTCATTCAGATGTCATGTTCTGTACAAAACACTGAAGGGATGTCTGGTGGGTTGTTTGCCCATTGGCTTGCAAAATCACTTGACGCTGTCGATTGTTTACCCTTTCGTTGCGGAATTTCTCGACATGCGTGCTATGTGCCGACTGAATGTGTATGATTCTTACGTTAATTTCAATATGTGGTGAATGGTCCAGGTATGGTGATGGTATGCGCTATGACGCCTTGATGAATGTGTGTTATTTTAGTCCTTTGCCAAGTGGGTTGTTAGATTACACAGGAGTGGGAAATGCATTAGGAAGATGCATCTACAAATGGGCTTGTTTTGTGAAATTTCTATCGATCAATAACTGACACCTCCTTTGCTCCTCCATGTGATTCCTCCTGTTTCCTGCTATGTACCCACTTCTTTGACTCTGTGTTGTTTTAGATCGAATTTTAAGCAGTAGAATACAATGGGCGATGGAATGATGTGGAACGACATTAAGGCCCTTGAGGCTTTGTTTACACCTGCAGGATCCTCCAAGGTAGGTGCTGCCCCATATCATTGACATTGTTCAATTTTAATACATTTTCCTATTTTGAGTCGATTATTCTGTACGCACATTTGTAATTATTGAATCCCTCCTTGAATGATTAAAAGTGATTTATGGTAACATCTTAAGTCAGTCATGGGCATCAGATCATACATAGCAAGTGTATATATATATAGTCCACACTGGTGTCATCTAAGTTCACCATGCAATCAAAACTTGTCCTAATAGATTAAAATTCATAGGGGATAAGTCCAGGAATCAGGTTCCACTACAGGTTGGCTACAAATGCGTATAGGATAATGAAAACTATGAATAGAAGAGACCTAAATGATTTTCTCATAGCAAGAATGTTTACCATATAACCAGTTTGATGCCCTTTTTCACCATAATAAATATCATGAATAACTACGGTGCTTTCTTTGTTTGTTTGAAGAGTAGGAGGTGCAAGCCACCTGAATAACGTGATAGTGATTGCTATCAAACACTTCTGCCCCACGATTGAATCAACTAATTTGAGTGTAAGATGCTTTCGATGATAAATGATCAAAGAACCAAAAGCTTTTAAGGACTATCCAGATTTGGATCAGGGATATTGAGAATGCGTCTAAATTCAATTGATTTGTTTCAAATGCCTTCATATAAGATATTGAAAATCCTGGGAATTCATAGAATATCTCTATTGGTAAAGCATCAGATAAGAAATATCATCTGAGATGTTGTGTTCATGGGATCGGTTGGTTGAGTTAGTTACCTACAAGTTTTACTTCTTGTATGTCCTTTCATATACGACTTTTTCTTCCAACTGAGGTCAATAAGGCAAGACTCTTCAGAAAAACAAGTTTCACTAATGAAAGATATTTGTTTATGCTTCTATGGTATTCGTACAATATAATAGACATTGCTTTGGAAATTGAACTTTCCAGATATTACCACGTCTTTTTCCCTGTTTCTTCTGATTAAAATTCAAGAAGAAATCTAAAAACAGCTCTCTGTTTTGACAGGAAGATAGAAGTTTATGCCAGAAGAAGAAAGCAATTACTACACCTGCTGCAATTGCAAATGATACATCCACGCATACAGAACTCGGTAAATGAACAAAATAACCAATCGTTGAATAAATATTGATCAAAAGGATGATAATTAAGGGAAGTAGGCGTGCAATGTATGTTATCATAGGGATTATACAATAAGATGAAAGGAAAAAGTATATGCATGTATATTCACAGTACAATATACAATAAATGTGCTATGTTTTACATTGTTGATCAAATTTTCTATAGGTATATGTATATTTAGAATGTTATTCACACTGAAGCTGATGTTTACATGGAATCTTGTCCATGTTTTTGATTTTTTCTTTTGGACTTGAATTTGGCTGCTTGTGGGTTATTCCTATCCTCAATGCCTGTCTGAGTTGATGTTGGCCTCTTCAAACCATGTGAAGAATGATAATACTCTCAATGTTTACTAAAAATGAAGGACTTTCTTTGGATTTTTTTAACAATCCAAGCAATCAACAGAAACATCAGAAAGAAATGTTGAGAAGTTGGATCCAGATCTCGAGTTTGGAGACCGATATGGCAGAATCGAACCCGAGTAATCCACCACCCAATATAATGCTAACTCAAAAACCTTCACAAGTTCATTCTCTTATTGTGTCTTTCCCAATGTTTTCCTTTGAATTTTACTAGAAAACCCTAATATTAAGACAAAGCACGATGTTCAGTGTGTGTTAATGCATTCTTTATTTGCTACAAAAGTTTTACAGGCTCAGAAACGGCATATTCTTTTGATCTTCTAGAGAATTAGAAGAGTGTTAGTGCCATTTGTAATGTTTTTTGTAATTAAGCAAAGGATATGCCATTTGTTTTACAGGTATGAAATCCTATATAAACAAGATGTTAGTGCTTCGGATGTCTATCTTCAGATGGTGAGCACTGGGTCCTTTCTTCTTAAGAAAAATAGTTCTGTTTTCTGTCTTTATTCAGAACACCAGTTTCAGAAGGATTTTCATGCCTTATTAAACAGAGCGAACAGAACCCATCATCGCTTTCTTGCAATGTAATGGTTTTACGAGTTAAACTCCCTCAGACAGAGAATGCATCCGATATTCAGTTGGATTTGAGATCAAAATACCTCAAGCTGAGCACGAACATATAGTATGTCTCTCAACTGGCATTCAGTTAGTGGTTTAAGAATGGAAAAACTTTTGTCATATAATTATCCTAAAGTTGATCATTTTTGTTATGATGCCTTCAGCTTTTTGGCACTATATCTGCCGTATCTGACAAAGCAGGAAGAAAGCAATGCCAAATGGGAAGTTGACACAGAGAGGCTTATCATTACCATGCCAATTATCAGAGAATTCGTTGCCTAAAATCCGATCTTTATTTACTCTCGAATTCTGAAAACTTTGAGTACATGTATTTTTTGCAATTATGCTACTACTGTTACAAACATCCATAGTGAAATGCTGGCTCTCAGGACTTTATGACTCGGCTCGGTAGTGTGTCTATTTCTATTTAAACTTTCCTTATATGATATGGTCATTATATCATATGCGTCAAGATGGTTTCAATTTGTAGCTTGAATCATCAATTTGTAGGGTTTCTTTTCATGAAGATCTGGCTAGCAATTTGGAACTTTGTACAATGTTGTACAGAATGTAAGCTCTACTTTGTTATTTCATGACGATGATACAACTCTGTGAGCTGTAAAATTGGGCTAAGAATTGTGAATCTATACAATGTTGTAAAGAACAAGCAATCTGCCTTTGATATGGGAATCGCTGTCTATTATGGGTAATCTGCTTAATGACATCAATTCAGAAAACGTAATCAATGGAT
The DNA here is from genome assembly GCA_037176905.1 of Azolla pinnata. Taxonomy (NCBI): domain Eukaryota; kingdom Viridiplantae; phylum Streptophyta; class Polypodiopsida; order Salviniales; family Salviniaceae; genus Azolla; species Azolla pinnata. The sequence continues at coordinate 7,424 of JBBBWG010017257.1, forward strand.
ATTTGGCAAATTGTGCCAGTCTGTGCTTTAAGCAATTGCCAAGATGAATGGTCCTTGATTACTTTACATGTATGGTCATCCCCTTGGGGCAATTGGCAAGATGAATGGTTCACCAAAAATAGAGCAAATTCTTACGAGATGCTGAGGAGATCACCCAGCATCTAGCAAAGGTTCAAAACAGTGGGGAGAGATTGTCATCAGCGCGTAGTCCAGGAATCTCCTGTTGAGTTCCATATCTTCTGGATTCTGGCAAGAGTACACTAGCATGTCTTGTATCATAAGCTCAGGCTGGGGATGGATTTTCTCCGAGCTTTTGATGGCCTCATCCACTCGGCCAGCACGGCCAAGAAGATCGATCAAGGAGTAGAAGTGTTTGATAGTGGGCAGAAACCCAAAGCTTTCTATCATCAACCTGAGGCACATATGGGCTGTTTTGATGGAACCAGAATGGCTGCAGGCCGTGAGAACACTGAGAAAAGTGAGCTCGTCGGGTTGTATTCTCTCCTTTCCCATTTTATGGAGACAATCTAAGACCGTTTGGCTCGCACCTTGGCGTGCATATCCCATCATCAGCGCATTCCACCTTATCGGAAGCATCGATCGGCTCGCATCGAAGAGGTTCTGCGCTTCTCTCATGCTCCCACATTTGCCATACATGTCGATAACAGTGGTGATGAGTTCAGCATCACAACATCCATGCATGCTGATGGTACCCTCCTCACCAGAAATCTGTGCATGGATTCTTTTCCCTGCTTCCAAGGTTCCATGGTCGTTGCCACAGGCTCGGAGAAGAGTGGTGAATACCACACCATCCGGCGGTGCACCTTGTGCCTCCATCAGGGCACGGAGATGACGAATCTCTTCTTGCTCGAGAAAGCCTGCGAAAACCATGTTCCACGATACAGCGTCGGGAGGTATCCCCTCTTGCTGCATCGCGTATGTGCAGCCTAATGCTTCTTCAGGATTCCCATGTTCAACATAACCTCTGATGAGGGCATTCCAGGTGATGGCATCGCGGGTAGGAATCACACCGAAGACATTCTCCAGTTCTTCGATCGATCCGCTGGTCGCGTAGTGGCTCACCAACGCAGTGGCGACGACGAGATCTCTTTCGAAACCCTTCTTGAAAATAGAACCACAGATCGAATCGCATAAGCGTCTGTCTTCGTGTCGAATGTTACTGCCATCTGACAAGCATGCGGTGTATGCCGTCGGGCTCGGGGCCAGACCTTCCCTTTCCATGGCCTCCAGATAAACCAACGCTTCTTCGCAGCGTCCCTGATGGGCATACATCGAGATCAATGCCTCCCACTTGCTTGCTTCGCGTGTTCGTGACGACTGGAACATGTACAGAGCTTCCGATACGGCATCCAAATGTCTGTAGAGGTCCAGCAAAGCACCGGAGATCGCAGCTTCTCCTTCGAGCCCCTTGTTGGTGAGCTCGGCATGGATCGATCGGCCTCGATCGGCCTCGGCGAGTTCACGACAGGCTCGAAGAGCCAGAACATAAGTGATGGGTTCCGGCGAGATGCCCTCGAACTGCATGCATTCGAAGCCTTCGAGAGCTTCAGCGGCGAGGCCACACTCCACATAGCCTCCGATCAGCGAGGTCCACGAGATCGCATCCCTAGCACGGAGCTTCTCGAAAGCTCCTACCGAGTCGGGAAGCGAACCGCACCTCGCATACATGTAGATCAAACTGTTCCCTACCACGGTATCAGTATCGAGCCCTAGTTTCGCAGCCCAGCCATGCATTTCCTTGCCCTTGATCATGTGTTCTCCCGACGTTCCACAAGCTTTCAAGCAACAAGCAAGCGCGATGCCGTCGAGACGCAGGCCTTCCAGCATCATAAGCTCGACGCACGCCAATGCTTCATCTGCAAGATCGTGTTCCACGTGCATGGCCATCAGAGATGTCCACAAGACCACATCGTGCTCGGATGCTTCATCGAACACCTGCCATGCTTCTTCCGACGAGGTGCTACATCGAGCATACATCTCCACCAATGCGCTCCCGACGAAGATCGACTCTTCGGCTATCTCCTCTACGACCTTGGCATGTATGGATCGACCCAGCTCGATCCACCCATTGTCGGCGCAAACCTTCAGCATGCATACGAATGTGTAGGCATCGGGCCGAAGTTCCGCGATCAGCATCTGCTCGTAGCACGAAACGGCTTCCTCGGAAAGCCCTGCCTCCGCATATCCCGCGATCAAGGTGTTCCACGAGATGAGATCGGTGCCTGGCATGTGGCCGAACGCGTTGTGTGATTCTGCAAGCATACCACATTTCACATACGCGTCGATCAAGCTGTTGCCGAGAACAACATCGCTGCCGCGATCGAACCCCTTGCAGATCGCCTCCGAGTGCAAGATCCGAGCTTGCTGGGACCATCTCAGCATGCCACATGCTTGCAGCAGCGGCACGAGGGTGAACGGCGTGGGGGCCACGCCCTCTTCTTGCATCTGCTCGTAGAGATCGAAAGCCGAATGCGGTTCGTTCTGCTCGATGCAAGCCCTGATGGAAGAAGACCAGCTGTGCTCGTTCTTGACGGGCGATCTGCTGAAGATCAGCTTGGCATGGTGGAAAGCGCCACAGTCCACGAGCATGGGAACGATGTGGTTGGCTATGGAAGGATTCAGGTCCAAGCCATAGTAGCAGAGCGTGGTGAGCACATGCCTGCCATGCCCTAAATCCTTCCTGTCCCTGCAATCCTTCAACTGGGCGGCAAAGCTCTGCAATGGCGGCAGCTCTTCCATGTGTTTTGCGAAGGAATGGCCCTGTTCGAATGAATGAGCAGTTTCTCCTCATCACCACCATCTCCATCTTCGTCCTCCTTCTTTCTTCATCATCTTCATCCTCCTCCTCCTCTTCCTCTTCTTCCGTCGCTCTGTATCTTCTTCTTCTTCTTCTTCATCCTCATCCTCATCCTCATCCTCATCCTGAGCCTTCTCTTCTTCTTCATCTTCTTCTTCTTGTGGAGAAAGAGCAATCTGCACCGTCTGATGCCTGAATTACATAGTGAAGGTTAACATAAAGCTAGAATGCTGTTGTAACATCGATGGTGATGATGCTAATGATGATGATGATGATGGTGATGATGATGATGATGGTCGTGGTGGTGGTGGTGGTGGTGGTGGTGGTGGTGGTGGTGATGATGATGGTCATGGCGATGATGGTGGTGGTGCTCGTGTTGATGTTGATGGTGGTGGTGATGTTGCTAATACTGATGATGGTGATGATGGTGGTGATTGTTATGATGATGATGGATATGATCTGATGGTGGTGGTGGCGGTGATAGTGGTGGTGGTGATGGTGATGGTGGTGGTGCTAGTGATGATGTTGATGCTTGATATTGGTGATGGTGGTGGTGGTGCTAGTGATGATGTTGATGCTTGATATTGGTGATGGTGGTGGTGGTGATGATGATGATGATGGTGTGGTGGTGGTGGTGGTGATGATGATGATGATGATGATGATGATGGTGGTGTTGGTATTGGTGTTGATGTTGATGGCGGTAGTGGTGATGTTGATGATGCTGATGCTTGATGTTGATGATGATGATGGTGGTGGTGATGTTGGTGTTGGTGTTGATGTTGATGGTGATGATGGTGATGCGATGGCGGTGATGCTGATGATGCTGATGCTTGATGTTGATCATGGTGGTGGTGGTCATGGTGGTGGTCATGGCGATGGTGATGATGGTGACACTGATGATGTTGATGCTTGATATGGATGATGGTTGTGATGGTGGTGGTGGTGATGATGATGGTGGTGATGGTGATGGTGGTGGTGGTGGTGATGGTGATGGTGATGGTGATGGTGCTTGATACTGACGATGGCGGTGGTGGTGATGATGATGATGGTGATGCTGATGTTGATGTTGATGATGGTGGTGGTGGTGGTGATGGTGGTGATGGTGGTGATGATTGATGATGATGATGAGCCAAAGGAGTATATAAGTTTTGTATGGAACTTTGGTCGATCTCGGCAGAATCGAGCCAGGCAACTCTTTTCGGCTGCCTCTTCGGGTCTCATCGTCTGGTTGCTCGACCGACGAGATAGCGGCGATCGGATCGTGTCCCTCCGGCTTCTCCCTCGTAGAGTCTCGGAGTAATGCCGGGTAGTCCTTGACTCGGTGCCGATTTCGCCCTTAGCTCGATGCGTTGCGTTCATAAAATACACATTCTAAGCATTCGTAAACGTCTTTCTTAAATGCTTTGTTTAACTGCGGCACGCAGACAGGATGGTACGTGTAGAACGAACGACATGGGTTTAGCGTTTAGGGTTTAAGGATTTAGGGTTTAGGGTTTTAGGGTTTAGGGTTTAAGGTTTAGGGTTTTAGGGATTTAGGGATTTAGGGTTTAGGGTTTAGGGTTTAGGGTTTAGGGTTTAGGGTTTTAGGGATTTAGGGTTCAGGGTTTTAGGGTTTAGGGTTTTAGGGTTTTAGGGATTTAGGGTTTTGGGGATTTAGGTTTTAGGGTTTAGGGTTTAGGGTTTTAGGGTTTAGGGTTTTAGGGATTTAGGGGTTTAGGGTTTAGGGTTTTAAGGATTTAGGGTTTAGGGTTTAGGGTTTAGGGTTTAGGGATTTAGGGTTCAGGGTTTTAGGGTTTAGGGTTTTAGGGTTTTAGGGTTTTAGGGTTTTGGGGATTTAGGGTTTAGGGTTTAGGGTTTAGGGTTTTAGGGTTTTAGGGTTTAGGGTTTTAGGGATTTAGGGGTTTAGGGTTTAGGGTTTTAGAGATTTAGGGTTTAGGGTTTAGGGTTTTAGGGTTTTAGGGTTTGAGCAAGGAGGTGAAGAATACAGGCCCTACAATTTTTTTGTGGCTCCTGTTTTTTTCTCTAAATAAATAAACAAATAAGTAAATAAATAAAAATATATATAAAGCTTCGTCTCTGAAGTCTGTTCCACAGAGCGAGAGCTCGGATCAGAGACGGCTATGGCGGGCGTTGCTCTGAGCTGCCCATCTCAAGCTCTGCACTGCTCCTGGCGAAGCTGCCATCGCCAGGCCTTCTCTTCTTCTTCTTCTTCTTCTTCTTCTTCTTCTTCTTCCGCTTCGGCTTCTTCTGTTTCTTGTGCTTCTCGCAAGCGAACTCTTCCTGTGGTCCGCGCGAACGCCGATGTGGAGTATGGCGCCCGGGACCCTTTCCCCGCGGAGCTCGAGAGCAACTTCGCCGACAAGGTCCTGGGAGCTTGGGACACCGAGCACATCATCTTGATCCCGAATTCCCCTGCCTTCAGCCTCGCCCAGCAATCTTGCGTCCACCCGCTCCCCGAATCCGCCAGAGCTTTCTCTCTCGACGAGGCCAGATTCTTCCTCCGCAAGGTGAGAAGCCCTCAGCCGTCGAGGCTTTTCTTCCATAAGCCGGGCACGCTGTCTAGGTATGGCCTGTTTTGTCTTTGCCATCTGTGCTGTGCTGTGCTGCGCTTCTGGATCGATGCGCAGTAGAATGCCAAGAAAGGAAGAGGGATCTCGAAGACAGCAAGGATGCATTCCGCTTGTCACTCTCCTTCGTAGAGAGTGTCAAGTGTGTTCCATGGTGTTTTCGGTCCGATGTAGTTCAAAAGGATCCCTGTCGCTAAAAGGCAGGGAAGAGAGGGATCAAAGCTATGAAGATGCCATTCACTTGTCACTGGATGTGTGCTTGCTGTGTTTCCCTTCGGCTTTCTTTCTCCAAGAAACCATGTCGATTTGGATGCAAGAAACGGGGGGGATCAAATCTATAAAAAGATGCATTTGCTTGCCACAAATCATTGGTAGAGACGGACGCTTGATCCAGACATCTTCTATCGTATTTTTCCGCAAGGTTTTCCAAAGGATCAGCGTAGAGCGGGTGTCGGGAAGAGGGATCGAAAGTTAACGGGGAGCGTTGCGTGTATGTGTCATCCTCAATTGAAACCACAAAAAAGAAACAATGTTGGGACTTGGAAGTAGCGCTTTGTAAGCGAATGGAAGAAGACGAAGGATTTTTGTCTGTTGATAGCAGAGCGAGGAAAACCCCTGTTTTAGAACCCGATCGAATGCTGAATCTGTATAAATGTATGGTTTTTCTGACCACTTTTTCTAGTGGTAATGTATATAGGTTGTGGGATGGAGGCTCACGGAAGGGCAATCAGTACTGAAGCTTACGTGCGAGTGGAGATTGAAAGACCATGCGTCGGGGCTCGAGCTCGTCAATCGGGTCACTCAAGTGTCGGAGCGCGAGAAGAAGCCCTTGGTCCTCAACCTGGATGATGTGACCCATATCCTGAGAGCCGAGATATGGACAGATTCACTAGGTATACATGCTCACTCACCAAGCCTGTTTTTTGATGTTTTCTAAGTCGATCGTATGCTGATTTACAAAGAATAGGTTTATGCATATTGGTTGCTAGAAAGTCATTGTACATTATTCTGACATTTTTTTAATGCTATGGGGTGCAAATTAAGAAAAGTAAGTCGATCTTCATTAGGCTGGATATTTGGAAAGCTAAGTGCATAAAAAACTGGTTCTCGGAACAGGCAGTAGTCATCAATTACAATGAGAGTGTTTGTCTTGATCCCCATGTCACCCTTATCATGTGTTTCTATCCAAACAAATCGTCAGATTGCGCCTCTCGATGCAGGGGCATTTGGGGAAATTCATTTAAGGAAATGGTGACACTGATCTTAGCTCAGAGTCCCCCCCCCCCCCCCCTTTCATTTCATTTCATATCGAAGTTTACTTTGATTCCAATGCATCGATTGTGATCGGTTTATGCTGCTTGCAACTGATAAGATGGTGGGTGCTTCTCTGGTGCAGGTGGCCTTTGCCTAAATGACTTCATTCTGGCGGCTAAGATCGATCAAGTGAAGACTAACGATCTTGTTAAGAAGAACAACTTTTGGGCGTAGAGCTGTTGAATCGAAGCACTTCCTCGTCCCGACGATTTTAGTAAACTAAATCGGAATTAGTTCTTGCCTTGTATTTTAGAGAATGGTTCCCAAATGGGTGAGAAAAAGGGATTGCAACATGAACAGCACTGTGTTGAAATCATCCAACCGATGCCAGAGTCCGAGTTAAATGTATTTTAGGGTGATTTGTGTACAAGTCTATGGAATAGTACTCAGCAATGTGTGTCTATGTTGTTCATGGATCTTTGTAGTTTTCTTCTTCTTCTTTTTTCCCAAGAAAATTGTCCTTTCATTAGTTACATAATTGGATTACCTCAATATAAATTCTCCCTCGCAAGGAGTTCATATTTACAATCATCTCCCCCTTGTAGTTTTCTTCTCGTGCTGAGGCTCACTAAATTGTCTTCGAAACCGACTTTGGCATGGATTTATAGTTGATGCCATTTGAGCTTTGCTCGCTCTTTGTGCATCATATTGGCTAGTGGTAAAAGATTTCTTCTTCTATTTCTACCTTCAAGAGTGGGACGCAATCCGATGGGTCCATAATACTAGTACGAGATTGGTTTGTAGTCGATGGGTTATTGATTGTTATTGAAACATCATATAGATCACAGAAGACTCGATAAAAGATTACAAGAGTGTGTCGAAGGCTGGTGTCTGGTGATAAACTGAATTGGCGTCAACAATGGCAAAGCTCTGATTTGTGTGTGACTCGTTCTTGGTTTGTTGGTTCGCTGGTTACTATGCGTGTTTGCTAGTGGGCATTCTACCGGAGTTCATGTTGTAGAGTTTGTTCTTAGTATTTGCAGTAATATCGTAACATCAATTGGGACTCAAAGAAGAGCATCGATGTTAAAGATGAAGCAGTGGTGCTTGGAGGCAAATTCGTGGTGCCCAACTCACACTCAATCTTTTGAATGCGAAGAAGAAGAAGAAGAAGAAGAAGAAGAAGAAGAAGAGGCGTACCATGGTTGGTGGGTTGCCTTTGGCAATGGCCTTAAAGCGACGAAACATTTCCAATGGTACATGTATCTTCTGTCCTTCAATTGATGAAGATGCTACACACAGGTTTATTTCTTGTCATGTTACTCAAGGTATCTTGATAGTCATATCACA
>JBBBWG010017268.1:0-15398 GCA_037176905.1 Azolla pinnata
ATGAAGACACTAATATATTCCTGACTATCAATATTGATCTGTTCCTTGTAATTGATTCTTATGCTGACCATAATTCATGATATATATTATTATTCAATGAAACCATAGATTTTCTGGTTAAATGGCCTATCTTTCTATCAGGGTTTTAATAAAATTTTGTACATTCCTATACAATGTTGCGGCAAAGTTGGGCAAAGTAGCGGCAAGGATACATCAAAGTTACGGCAACTTCGTGGCAAATTTGCAGCAAGGTCGTGGCAAACTTGCGGCAAAATTCCGGCAACTATGCAGCAACATCGCGGCAAATGAGTGGCAAATGTGTGGCAAAAGGGCAGTAAATAAGCGGAAATGTATGGAAATACGCGGAAAATTTGCGCCAGCAAATACGCGGCAACTGTGCGGCAAAGGTGTGGCAACTTGCATAAGGAATCTGATTTTGTCGTGTATTTGCTGGAAGATAGCCGCATGCTTGTTGTAACATAGCTGCAACATAGCCCTAAACCCTAAACCCTAAACCCGAAACCCTAAATTATTTAGTAATGGAGATGTCTTCTCCAACAGTGGCGCAAACCAAGATAATGTTGTTCCAGATAATACACTGCCTATTAAGCCTACTCGTGATACATCAGTTGGATAGCGTGCCAGATGCATTTGTATTATTAATCGTGCCTGATTTAGGAAACCCCTAAATTGTGATTGAGTACCATCGAACTTGGTTGGGAGACTACTTTTCGGTTCTTTACATCCTCCGTGTCCTTCTGTCCTTGTTTGTTGTATGGCTATCAAAGCTACCTCTAGTTGTTGAAGCCGTTGTGAAAATTTATCTTGTAACTGTTGCTTCTCGCTAGTGACCTTCTCGAAATCCTCCAATAACCGTTGATTCTCCTGCTCGAGTGCTGTAAATTTGGCTTCTAGGACAGGGTATTGTTCGTGACTGATGACAGCCATGATTATCGAAGTTTTGGGTAACATGAAATGTAGAAAAGGTATGTTGGTTCAAACTGTCAAGGACAAGCGAAAGCGTAAGAATACTATATGGGTCAAGCGAGTGGGATAATAAGAGAGGTTAGTGGAGTAAGAAAGGAGAGCGAATGATACACAGATAATGGTTGGAATTGTATTAATGATCAGCTGGAGTTCACAGAAGGCTAAGAGGTGCATAGGGAAGGTGTTGACCTAGGATGGTTCATCAAGAGTGGAGGGGCTCATTCTATAGGTTTTCCAATGACCTGCATGTAGCTTCTAGTGACCTGCATTCAGATGTCACATGGCCAGCATTCATCTACATGGCACGCCATGTGGCAAACATTCACCTAAATTTCATGCACATATACAATACTACTTGTTCAAGAACATTACAATATTATTATAGATATGACATGTCGCATTGTATGAGGTTTCTCTATCTGCTGGACGAGGTCATTGGTTTTATCCTTGGTAGTATATGTCATGACACATGGGGTTGCAGTCCTACCGTACCTTAACCCTAAAATGTAATTTACAACTAATACTTATAATTATAGAACTTAGGAAGAAGTACATTTTATTACAGATGTAGTGCACCTATTATAATGCAATTTGGTGGGATGGCACACATTACCACATTGAAGCCATTGATCAGAACCAATATATATTGAATTTTGGAGCGATTGCAGGCATGAGCAAGAATATTGAGGAATTATGTTACACATCATTAAGTTAGAGTTTCGAAGATTCGCCGCGTTTTTCTTCGATGTCAGATGGTTTAAAGATGTTATGACTAAGATCCCACAATGTTCTATCAATGTAGAGGGTCACAACTATGACGTAGCAGAGTTGCAAGAAAATTGCGACTAAATCCCACAATGTTCTATCAATGTCGAGGGTCGCAGCTATGACGTAGCAGAGTTGCAACAAAATAACAACTAAATTGCAGCAAATTAGCATTAAAAATCGCATCCACTATGCGTCAAACTCACGATAAAATGTGTCTGCATCTACTTCGTGTCAATGTACCACGCGGTAAAACGAGTAGTAAACTACAACGTGTAAGGAATCAATGAACATTAAGCTTCCCCTGGATTTGAACCCAAGATCTTGTACTACATGATAGAGAAGCCTAACCAATGAAGTAGCTTATCATAACATGAAATATTAAAGGCTACTTCTTCATGATATAGTGATTGTTGTATTCAGAGAAAACTCTTGAACTTTCTAGAACTTTCTAGAACCTTCTAGAGCATCCTAGAATATTCTAGGAATAGAACATTCTAGAACCTTCTAGAAATCTCTAGGCTAATCCTATAAATAGAGACATATAAATCATATCAAATCAGTTCGAGTCAAATTGTGATAACCAAGGAAGAGATTGAATGATTGAAGGAAGATATAAGAGTAGAGAAAAAGAGAGGAGAGTGGATGGATAACAGAAGAGTAAGTTTATTAGAATAGAATGAGTACAAGAGGAGTTGGATACAAGAAAGGCTTAAAGGTCGAGATTTTCTAGATATATTCCGCATCATCTATCTAGATGATCTGCTTATCTACTCTAGAACACAAGCGGAGCAGGATATACATGTACGAAAAGTACTCAAACTCTGAAGAGAATATGGTCTTTATGCCAAACTTGAGAAGTGCAATTTTGATTACAAAGAAATGGAGTTCTTGGGTTACACCATTTCATCCAAAGGTATCTTCATGGACCCAAGGAAAGTTCAAACTATAGTGGAATGGCAAACTCCAAGTTCCGTCCATGATGTCCAGTGTTGTCTTGGATTTGGCAACTTCTACCGCAAGTTCAGTTGGAATTATTCGAAGATTGTCTTGCCGTTCACTCAACTCACCAAGGAAAATCAAGCCTTTGTATGGACTCCTGAAGCGGACAAAGCCTTTACTCAGTTAAAAGAGACATTTACATCAGCTCCTATCTTAGCTCATGTGGATCAAACGTACGTACCATTGAGGCAGATGCATGCGACTTTGCATTGGGAAGCATCCTATCATAGGCAAAGGAACACTACAAAACAGAGGGCAGTTAGCGACGCGCAATTTCTCCAGGAAATGCGTCGCATAACGACGTTGTTATCATCCATCGCTACTTGCATCGCAAAGCGACATTGCTGAAATGTTGCAACGTTACTACACTAGAAGATGTCGCTGAACGACGCCTCAATATAGACATCGCTGTTAGCGACGCAAAAATTCTGCAAAAAATGCGTCGCGGTGCGACACATTTATTGTCCATCGCTTAGCGATGCTGCAGAAAATTAGTGACATATCTACACTGGAAAGCATCGCTAAGCGTCGCGACAAAAATACTTAAAATTTAGGGCGTCAATCAGCGACGAAAAATTTGAGTTTTCAAAAATGTCCGCCATATTTTTTTGCTCATCTACTGCTGTTCCGTCAGTCTACTAACCCACGCACCGCCTACCCCTCTTCTTTCCGTATGCATCATACATGTACATATACAGATGAATAATCGAATGTATAAGCATATATAAGACAATACTTATCATACATCCATATATACACATGAATCTGCATCTATGTATGCAAATACAGTGAATATGCATCTAATGTGTGTATTTATACATGGGTTTAGGGTTTAGAATTTAGGGTTTAGGATTTAGGGATTAGGGTTTAGGGTTTAGGGTTTAGGTAGGGTTAATGTATGTATATGTTGATTAATACTCATCATGCATGTACATATCCTCGTGATCAATATGCATATATGTATGCATATACAGGTAGATATGCATCATGCATGTACCAAAACAAATTAATATTCATGTGTGCATGCATATCTTGATGTATATGTATGTATGTATGCAGATATAGGAGAATTTGCAAGTATGAATGTACATGCAAGTAAATATGCATCAATCATATGACTAAAGAGATGAATATGTAAAGTCTATCTAGATGCATATGCATGAATGTATGCATGACTATCTAGATCCATATGACGGCAACTATGCATGTATGTATGCAAATACAGGCGAATATGCATGTAATGTATGTATATGTAGATGAATGCTTAATACCATATATGTATATATAGTCATGAAAATGCAGGTTTGCTTGCAGAGATACATACTACAAATACGAGTGAATATGCATGTAGTGTAAGTTGATACATCATACATGTACATATACACATGAATATGGATGTACATATGCATATAGATATGCATGCATGCATGCATGTATTTATTGACATCAACATACATACATGCATATTAACCTAAATATCCACTTAATGTATGTATATATCGTTTAATACTCATCATACATGTGCACATCCTCATGGATATGCAAATACAGGCGAATATGCATGAAAGATGAATAAGCATGTAATGTATGTATATATAGATAAGCATGTAATGTATGTATATATATTCATGAATATGTATGTTTGCTTGTAGATACAGATACCCATACATCTAAATATGCATGTTTAGATCAAATTGAATGCATGTATGTGTAACAGTTTAGGTCGTCGCTAATACCATCACTTAGTGACGCGGCAAAAAATTAGCAACGTATCTATACTTAGCAAAAAATTAGCAACGTTCAATTTTTAGTATCATATCTATGCTTTTAATATTTCGACCAAATCTTAGTATGACTTTATAAATAATATGGATTCTGAACTCTACTTAATGTCCATTTAATCGGATGGTCACACTAATGATAGATTTCTTGCTTGCTTGATTGATTGATTCATTGGAGATGATGTTTATCGATTTATTGATTAGAGATGATGTTGATTGATTGATTGATTTATTCATTCATTCATTCATTCTTATTCGTAATTTCAGTTTCTAAATTTTATGGTTTATTACATTTATACCTTTCCACAAATTCTTAAGCTCATCAATTAGAGGAGCTAAGTATACATTTAAATCTTTAACTTGTCTTTTACCTGGGATTAATAAAGATAATATCAAGTGTTCCTTTTTTATTCCTAAATACGGTGGTAGATTATAATTTATTATAATAACCGGCCATGTTGACCATTTCGATGATTGCATCAAGAATGGATTTACCCCATCTAGACCCACTCCTAGTTTTAGGTTTCTAGGTTCAAATTTAAAGTCTGGCCACATTTGGTCTATATGTTTAAAGGTAGGACTATCAGCTGGGATTCTCATGACATCGTCTTTACTAGAATTAGTAGAATGCCAGGTTATTAATTTAGCTAGTACAGGAGTATGAAACATGTGTTCTATGCGTGGACCTAATGGGAAGTGTCTGTTGGGTGAGGTCGTCAAGCGGAACAAGACACTACCTTCTAGCAGTATATTGTTGGAGATGTCAAGAGGTAGATTAGAACAAAGAGAAGATCAGATCTGAAGGAAGGAGGCTTCAGATCTGAGACAGTGAGAAGTGGCGGCAAAGGTACAAGAGAGAGTGAGAGAGAGAGATAGGCTCAAGAATAGAACTTCTATTCACAAGAGCTGGAGCAACCATTTGGACGGTCATACAAGCTTGGTATTTATACCCCCAAGCTAGGGCTGAAGCCTTTTCGGCTTATTACAAATATGACCCGTTCACCCACGGCCATTAGATGCCCGTATTCGACACCCCCCCGTAATGGGCGTGTTCCAAAGAATCTGTAAAAAAGAAAGAAAAAATATACAAATTTTACAGATCCAACAAAGGGCTGATATACTACGGAAAAGTACAATCGGAAAAGTACGATCGCAAAAAGTACGACTATTTCCGCATCTTATCCAGAATCAGGTTCACGCCCATTCGATCCCATATAGACTGAAATCGGTCCATCGAAAGACTTTTGGTCATCGCGTCCGCAACATTGTCAGTCGTAGAGACCTTCTCTAGACTGAGCTTCTCCTTAGTTGCGCAATCCCGAACGAAGTGGTACTGAACCTCGATTTGCTTGGAAACATTGTGATGTACCGGATTCTTCGCTAAAGCGACGGCTCCCTGGCTGTCGCTGAGCACGGTCGGAATCCATTTCGGATTAACTTGTCGAAACGTACAAGCTAGTCGTCCGAGCCAAAGCGCTTCCTTTGCTACGTCGGGTGCAGCTACGTACTTCGCTTCGGTCGTACTTCTAGCCGTACAATCCTGTAGTTTCGATCTCCACGAAATGGCGCCGTACTCGAACCTGAAGAAGTATCCGGACATCGATTTCCAGCTATCGAGACAGCCTGCGTAATCCGAGTTGGTGTAGCCTACTAGGCCTAAGAGTTCGTTCGGTCCAAATTCGATGCTAGTCTTTTGTGCCAACCAGATATGCCAAGATTGTGCATGAATCTGCTGACGACGCCAACCGCATACACTATGTCTGGCCACGTCGCGACCATATCATACATCAATGAGCCAACAGCTGGTGCGTATGGTACTGACTTCATATAGTCCCCCTCCGAACCGGGTGTCGAGCAGTCCTTTCGTGACAGACGAAGGTTAGCAGGTAGCGGTGTTAGAGCAGATCGAGCCGTATGCATGCTGAATCGCTCCAAAATTTGTCGGATGTAGTCGAACTGAGACAAATACAACTATCGCGAATGTCAATTCCGTGTGATCTTCATCCCAAGAATATGGTGCGCTGGACCAAGGTCCTTCACTGTGAATTTCAGTAGCATTTGCCGTGGAAGCTCGGCAAGCTCTCCGATATGTCGACCGGAGAGCAGCATATTGTCCACGTAAAGGATGTGGAAGATGGGACTCCCATCTGGTGCGTCCTTACTGTACAGGCAATGGTCCTCATCCGATCGAAGAAGGCCGATCGATCGTACGAAATCGTCGAACTTCCTATTCCATTGCCGCGGAGCTTGTTTCAAGCCGTACAAGCTCCTCCGTAACCGAAATACGAGATGTTCACGGCTTGGTGACGCAAAACCTTGCGGCTGCTCCATATATATTTCCCCATCTAGATCATCATGGAAGAATGTCGTTTTCACATCCAACTGAAGAAGCTCTAAGTCCTCGAGTGCAACTACGCCGAGGAGGAAACGAAGGGTTGTCATCTTAACGACGGGTGAGAAGACTTTGTCGAAGTCCACGCCGTACTCTTGCCGAAACCATTTGGCTACGATGCGCGCCTTATACTTCGGACTGGAGAAATCGGATAGTTGTTTGAGTCAATAGACCCACTTGCACGGTAGTGCTTTCCAATTCCGCGGAAGTTCCACCAAGTTCCAAGTCTCCATTGCAAGTTGCTAACTTGCAGCATCCGTAGGTTCACCGGCGTCCTTAAAGAATAAGCCGGGAGAGTATCTCTCAGGTGGCTACGACAGTCTTTCCGATCGACGTGGAATGACTGGGCTAGCCGGTTCTAGTGCGGTCATACTCCGCACTTCCGAACTTGGTTCATCCGAACTGGTCCATATCCTAGGAAAACGCATTTCCGTGACTGTGACTCGAGTTTACAATGCTCGTCCCTTGGCACAAGTGCGTACGCTGCACATCCGAATATCCGCAGCTTTCCGTAATCTGGTTTTCTTCCTGTCCAAAGCTCTTGCGGAATTTTCGATCCAAGAGGCCTACTCGGGGACATGTTGATGATATGCACGGTTGTGAGTACCACCTCGGCCCAGAAGCCATCCATAAGTCCGGAATGGTGCAGCATAGAGACAGTCCATTCCTGGATTGTCCAATTCATCCGTTCTGCAACTCCATTTAGCTCTAGACTATAAGGAGCTGTAAATTCTCGTCTGATGCCGCTTTCTCGGCAAAATTGTACGAACTCATCAGACTTATACTCTCCCCCGTTATCGGATCATAGGTTTTTCAGCTTCCGATCCGTCTGATTCTTGACCATTGCGAGCCAATCCTTGAAGATCGTGAAAACACAGTCTTTTGTCCGAGTCGGATAAGCCCACACCTTCCGCGTAGCGTCGTCGATGAAGGTGACGAAATACGACGCTCCACGGAGAGATTGATGTGGCATCAGGCCACAGATGTCCGAATCGACCAAATCGAGCGAGCGGACTCGATTCTCTCGGTGCACTAATCTCTCGGTGCACAAATCAGATGATCTTCCCGCAAACTTACGGCTTCATCCCATCTTTCATAGCTCTCTTCTAGAGCCTTGTCACATCAGCTCGATTCTCAATCGTGTCATGTCGCCCCCACCTCCTCTCTAACTTGCTGACGGCTTAGAGTACGAGGTAGCCTCCATTTTTTATTCTAAAATTGTGCGTAACAAATTGTATTATCTAGTTGATTGGCTCAGATATTCCCTGAGTACATGGGAACCCTTCAATAAGGTTTGTAATGCTCAAACTCTTATCGACGCTATCCCAACAAACCCAGGCCTGCATTGTTGACGACTCCTTCCACTCGTCGTTTTAGAGGGGGGATAGTGTAGGGAATCAATGAGCATTAGGCTTCCCCTGGATTTGAACCCAGGATCTCATATTCCATGATAGGGAAGTATAACCATTGAAGTAGCTTATAATGAAGTGAAATTTTAAAGCCTACTTCTTCATGATATAGTGATTATTGTATTTAGAGAAAACTCTAGAACTTTCTAGAATATTCTAGAACCTTTTAGAGCATCCTAGAATATTCTAGGAATAGAACCTTCTAGAAATCTCTAAGCTAATCCTATAAATAGAGACATACACATCATATCAAATCAGTTCGAGTTAACGCCAGACTTTAGCCTAGAAACCTTTCTTGTATCGAACTCCTCTTGTACTCATTCTATATTCTAATAAACTCACTCTTCTGTTATCCATCCACTCTCCTCTCTTCTTCTCTACTCTTATATCTTCCTTCAATCATTCAATCTCTTCCCTAGTTCTGACACATGGTAAATTTGCAGCAAAATCGGGTATTTACTACACATTTTGTCACGTCGTTGTTGCAACGTAGATGCTTTGTTTACTTTAACATACCTGCAAGTTAGTAACTATTGGCCTATATTCACTTATATATGCATATCTACATGCATATTCATCTAAATATACTTTCTTTCATGCATATTTATGTGTATATGTATACATATATGTATATTCATCTATATATGTGTACATGTTTGATGTATATTCACTTGTAAATGATCAGATGCAGGCATATTCACCTGTATATGAATACATACATGCAAATTCACCTTTATAGCCATGCATAAATGCATATTCACTTATATATGTACATGTCTGATGCATATTCGTATGTATATGCATAGACACCTAGATATACTCATAAATATTCATATATTCATGCATATTAACATATAAATGTAGATGGATATGAATATGTAGATGTATAAACGCATATTGATCTGTATATGAATAGATACATGGATATACTCCATTTTAGATCAAAATAAACACATATTAACTACATGTATAACATAATTGTATGTTTGACTGATTGGCTATACCACTAGATTGTGTCCAATGTGGTCAAATAAGGCGATAGAGTATGGTAGCGATTAACAACACGTCTATGGTCACGACAAATATTCAAGAAATAATTTTGCATCAAACTCTTGATAAAGAACGCATCTACAAGTGATTCAACCCTCGTATCTATACATGCATCTATACTTGCATCAAAAGTGTGGTAAAAAGTGCGTACATATACACATAAATATTCATATATTTATGTATGTTTACATGTACATGTAGATGGATATGTATACGTAGATATATAGACACATATTGATCTGTAGATGGATAGATAAATGGGTATTGAACATTTAAGATCATAGTAAGGAAATGGGACACAATGTTGTTCACGACAAACGACATAAAAATTTGCCACGAGTTTTACCGCAACTATTGTCGCGACTATTGCCGCGTGTATATACGCGAGCTTTACCGCGAGTATGTGCACATATATATGCAAGCTTTACCGCGAGTATTGTCATGCGTATATACGAGAGTATATATGCGAGAATTGCCAAGCGTATATACGCGAGCTTTACCGCGAGTATTGCCGTGTGGATATATGCGAGTATTGTCGCGCGTATATATGCGAGCTTTACCGCGAGTATTGCCGTGCATATGTACGCGAGCTTTACCGCGAGCGAGTATTGCCGCCGCGCATATATATGTGTGTATTCTCGCCCATATATACCTGAGCATATATGCAAAATATACATGAACTTACCACGTCTATTTACACGTGTATATACACATAATTAAATATTAAAATAAATAAAAAAGCAAAATAACCTCTTTTTATTTATTTTTATACCTTTCTTTTTGTTCTCAATTTGAAGCAATATATATCTTCAAAAACTTGTTCACTTCAGAAAGCTTCTTCATTTTAGAACTCATAAGATGATGAATGAGAAACTCAAGCCCTCACTGCCTATTTATACAAGATGTTTGTCTATGACTATTCATGTGAGATATTTTTCACTTCTTACTTGTTTGTCGCCACTTGTATATATTGATTTATCTGTATATACATACATACATACATATTTATCTCTACTAGCAAGCATACCTACAATCATCAATATATACATTTATATTCACTTGTATATGGAGATAAGATAGATCATATTCATTTGTATATCCATATAATATATTAAAACGTAGATGTATATTCATCTATACATTCATACATGCATACATATTCACCTATATATCTATACCTACATGTATATTCACCTATATATGTTTGTTGTTGCTACACCATAGTTGCAAATTAACTTATATCAGTTGTTTGTTGTAACATAAATGCAAATTAATTTATATTAGTATTTCTTCACTTGTATATGTATACATGCATGCATGTTCACTTATAATGTACACGTTTGCTTCATGTTCTCTTGTATATGATTACATACATATATATACGCATAAATATTAATATATTCATGTATATATATACATGTATATTTAGTGGTATACACGCATATCTGTTTATATATGGATAGATAATTGTATAATAATCATTTTCTATTTAATATAGTAAATATATTATATTATTGTATGTTGGGTTTATTGGGTAGACTACTTCATTGATTCAAATGAGATGATGGGTTTAAATCCAACCTGGGACAGAAGGTTGTAGTATGGTCACGGAAATTTTGCATCAAACAAGTGACAAAATTGTATGTTTACTGCACATTTTGTCGCGATGTTTGCCGCAAGTTTGTTGCAACATAGCCGCACTTTTTGCTGCAATGAAGCCGTGATGTTTGCCACGAGTTTGCCGCAACTTAGAGCAAATTAACTTATATTAGTATGTATTCACCTATGTATGTATATATACATGCATATTTATCTAAATATTCATTTTTTCATGCATTTTGTATGTGTATGCATAGATGTATGCAGATTTGTCTATATATGTACATGTTTGATGTATATTGACTTGTAAATGGGCAAATATGTATATTCACTTGTATATTGAAACCTACATGCAAATTCACTTGTGTATCCACGCAAACATGTATACTCACCTATAATGTACATGTTTGCTTCATATTTGCTTGTATATACATACATACATATATATACGCATAGATATTAATATATTCATGTATATATATGCATGTATATTTACATGTATACACGCATTTTGGTTTATATATGGATAGATAATTAAATATTAATCATTTTAGTCAAATTTAGTAAATATATGTATGTTCAATTGATTGGGTAGACCACTTGATTGTTTTAAATGAGGTGATGGGTTCAAATCTTACCTAGGACACAATGTTGCAGTATGGTTGTTGCAATGTATGCAATATACAAAACACACAAATTTGCTGTGTTGTTTGCCGCCACTTTGCTTCAACATAGCCGTTATGTTTGCTACAATATGGTTGCAAATTAACTTATATCAGTATGTATTGACTTGTAAATGCATACATACATGCATATTCATCTAAATATTCATTTTTTCATGCATATTTATGTGTTTATGCATAGATATATGCAGATTCGTCTATATATGTACATGCTTGCTTCATATTTTCTTGTATATGCATACGTACATGCATATAGGCATAAATATTAATTCATGTATATATATGCATGTATATTTACATGTATACACGCATTTTGGTTTATATATGGATAAATAATTAAATATTAATCATTTTAGTTCAAATTTAGTAAATATATTATATCATTGTATGTTCAATTGATTGGGTAGACCACTTGATTGTTTTAAATGAGGTGATGGGTTCAAATCTTGCCTAGGACACAATGTTGCAATGCATGCAGCATACAAAACACACAAATTTGCTCTGTTGTTTGCCACCACTTTGCTTCAACATAGCCGTTATGTTTGCTACAATATGGTTGCAAATTAACTTATATTAGTATGTATTGACTTGTATATGCATACATACATGCATATTCATCTAAATATTCATTTTTTCATGCATATTTATGTGTTTATGCATAGATATATGCAGATTCGTCTATATATGTACATGTTTGCTTCATATTTTCTTGTATATGTATACATACATGCATATAGGCATAAATATTAATATATTCATGTATAAATATACATGTATATTTAAATGTATACATGCATATTGGTCTATATATGGATAGATAATTGGATATTAATCATTTTATAATATTATATCATTCTATATTGGATTGATTGGGTAGACTATTTGATTGTTTCAAATGAGGTGATCGCATGGGTTCAGTTCAAATCATTCTTGGGACACACTATTGGAGTATGATTACAATAATTTTGTAGCAAACACGCGGCAAAATTGTATGTTTACTGCACATTTTGCTGCGTTATTTGCCACGAGTTTGCTGCAACATAGCCACGTTGTTTGCCACAACTTTGCTGCAACATAGCTACAAATTAAGTTATATTTGTATGTATTCACCTGTATATGCATACATACATGCATATTCATCTAAATATTCATTTTTTAATAGATATATGCAGATTCATCTATATATGCACATGTTTGAGGTAGATTGACCTGTAAATGGTAAGATACAAGCACATTCACATGTATATTGAAACATACATGCAAATTCACTTGTATATCTATCAATACATGCATATTCACCTATATATGCACATGTCTGATTCATATTCGCTTTTATATGCATACATACATACACATAAATATTCATGTATATCTACATGTGTATGTAGATTTGTATGTATATTTAGATGTATTCACGCATATTGATTTGTATATGAATAGATGTATAAATTTCAAACATTATAAATAATAATAACAAAGATAGATTACTAAATATATTATATAAGTGTTTGTTAGCCCTATTGGCTAGATGACTTGATCGTGTGAAATGCGATCATTGGTTCAAATCTTGCCTGTGATATGGAAGTTTGTAAATGTCCAGCAATGTCACGGTAATGGGCATGCCAAATTGTGCAGCTAGAAACGTGTATATAGTTGCGCAAGTTGTTGCGGCAAACAACCCAATACCTTGTAGTGTTATCTTAACACAAGGTGATCACAAAAGGACCTAATCTAGTTTATAACATAATCGAGTAGTCTTGATGTGCCAAGGTAACAACATAGACATCAGTTGTGTAACAACCCTATAAGGATGATGCCTGGGCATTTTGACTCGACAGCATGTGTCACATGTGCGAATGTAATCTTCAACAAATTGTTATAAATGAGATCACTAAAATGATCACTTCACTAGCTCCATGGTCTTGGCAATACCAAATTTTCTGGCCATATGGGCATCATGACAATGCTCCAACATTTGAAGGGGTGGTGATTCATCAAGAACATAAAGGAGATTCTTGTAGAAAAGTAAGTTATCTTGCCACTTGAACTCCTTATAGTGTCGAGATAACCAGTGCAATGTGGAGCAAGATGCATGATTTGGACCAATGTGGGCGAAGACATCCTTAGCAAAATCATCAGATTGAAGTTGTTGTCGAATAGTATCAAGAAGGCTTGAATCTAATAGCATGACACAAACCGTTCATGGTTATAGATTAACTAGACCAAAGAGAATGTGCTTTTGATTGTCGAAAGCTAGATCTCCAAGGCAAAAAGCCAAATATGAGTGTGGAGATAAAGCATATGAACAGTGCTTGCCCTTGTTGTTTCCATAGGTGAAAAAATGATTTTGAAATTAAAACGAGTTAAAAATTGTACCCATCGACCTTGTCACCTATTTAGCACTTGAGCCTCTAGAAATATGTAAAAAACTTTTGGTCACTATAACTGATGATTTGCCCCACCAATGTGCTATAAAAGACTGGAAATTAGAGGTACATTATACCTATTTCTTATTGTGATTTTATTTAATCCCCAATAATCCACAACTAAACGAAGGGAGCCATCATTTTTCTTCACCAAAAAGATAGGAGCACTAGTTGAAATTTGAATCTTGAATAAACCCAGTTGGAAGATTCTCATCAATGTATACTCAAAGAACGTCAAGCTCCATTGATAACACATTGTAGATCGGCCCCCATAGTAGCTCTCTCCTAGTTGTAGATTAGTGGGACAATCGTATGGCTGATACTTTGGAAGTACACTGGCTTTGACTTTATCGAAGACATCAACATATTCTTGGTACTTTTTTGAAATATAGATCTCTGACTTTCCTTGAATGTCACCAGAAAGTGCAATTGATATGACAAATAAAAAAGATCTTCCTTTGCTCCTACTTGGCATAATTGTTGTAAGGAATATGCATATACAAGTAAATGCATATTTATGTATGTATGTGTATTCACTTGTATATGCATACATACATAAATATGTATGTATATTCACATGTATATGTGGATGTAAATGTAAACACACATATTGATTCTTTGTATGGATCGATACATAATATTTTAGAATATTTGTTCTATATATTATACAATTGTATGTTAGACCAATTGGCTAGACCACTTGCTTGTGTCAAATGAGGTCATAGGTTTAAATCTTGTTTATCACACAAAGTGTCAATAAGTATGCAGTATTGTCGTGTCTAGATGATAATAAGAAGACCACTTAATTTTATCACATGAGGTCACAAGTTCAAATCTTGCTTGTGACACAAAGTACTCATAAATATGCAGTATTCTTGCGTCTACAGTTGCATCAAATTGGTTGTAATATTATTTCGATGATATTGTTATTTTTTATAAGAGGAGATATGCAAAATCCAGAAAGAGTGTGTCAAGGCAATTGCACTTCAGAAAAGCACTGGGGCTTGTTTTATAAAAGAGGCATGGTTAAATGAAAGTTTTTAATTTGTTCTTAGACATAATTAACATATCGTTTTTAAACTAGGTGGTAGCAGTGAGTCAAATACATCGAGATCACATATATAGAATCGTAATTGGAGGCATCAAAGGTTGTCAAATTGGTGTAATGCTTATATTTTGACATGATATAAATATGTATTGTAGGTAAGAAATCACTACAAGGTAATTGTCAGTTTGCCGCGAGATTTGCCGCGAAATTTGTTCTGCAGAAGAGTCAGAAAAAGTCGCGGCAAACTCGCGGTAAA
>JBBBWG010017279.1:0-15394 GCA_037176905.1 Azolla pinnata
TTCCGGCATATTACAAATATGGCCCGTCCACTTATGGACAGTGTGAACACGGCCATTAGATGCCCATATTCGACATTTGAGGTTGCTTCGATGTCACCATTTGCTTCAATAGAAGCTGCAACAATGGTTTCTGCCGTGTCGGCTGCTACAAAGAAGATTGGGGTTACGGTTTCTCCCAATGAAACTACCTCAACAGTTTCTCCTACTACAACGCGGACCACATCGACAATTACAACTCCCTTGGAAATGGGTCCCAATCTTGCCCAAGTAAGATGTGTTGCATCAATTTCAAATTGTCCCAACATGACAATCATGTCTACTTCAAGCGCTACCTTGGGAACGAGCTCCTCTCTACCATCAAAATACAAAGATTTTTCTGATGTGTTTAGGAAGAAAAATGTTGATCGTCTACCTGAACATTGCCAATATGACTGCCCAATCGACTTGGAAGTTGGTGTTAGTCCTCCTTTTGGCCCTATCTATGGGCTATCTGAACCTGAACTTGCGGCTATTCAAACATACATCGAAGAAAACCTCACAAAAGGTTTCATTTGCCACTCAAAATCTCCAGCTGGATCTCCTATTCTCTTTGTAAAAAAGAAGGATGGAACGTTGCGTCTATGTGTCGACTATCATGGGCTCAATCGGATCACTATTTGAAATCGCTACCCACTTCCGCTAATCCCCGAACTCCTTGACCAACTACGAACCGGGCGCTTTTCAGCAAAATTGATCTCCGAGGCGCCTACAACCTAGTGCGTATCAAGCCTGGAGACGAGTGGAAAACATCATTTCGAACAAGGTATGGGCATTTTAAATACATGGTAATGCCATTTGGTCTCACAAACGCACTTGCTATTTTTCAACACATGATGAATGACATCTTCTGAGAATATTTGGATCAATTTGTAGTCGTCTATCTTGACGACATACTTATTTTCTCACAAGACTCTACAGAGCACACTAGACATGTCCAAATTATCTTATCTAAACTCCGCGAACATGGGCCTTCTGCCAAACGCGAGAAGTGTGAATTTGATCGAATCTCAGTGGAGTTTCTCGGGTATGTCATTTCTTCTAGTGATCTCGCGATGGATAAGAAGAAAGTTGCAGCAGTACAAAAGTGGAAAGTTCCCACCAAGGTCAAGGATGGGCAATCCTTCTTGGGTTTTGCCAATTTCTATCGCTGATTCATTCGAGGATTCTTTGTGGTGGCGGAACCACGATTCACACTCACGCGGAAGGATTCTTTTTTTTCCTGGACTCCTGTAGCTCAACATTCTTTTGAAACACTGAAGAAATCTTTTACCTCAGCTCCTGTTCTTCTGCATCCAGATCCAGCCAAACCATTTACTGTCAAAACAGATGCCTCCGACTTTGCCATCGGTGTTGTTCTCTCCCAACCTGATGACAATGCGATCCTCCATCCTATTGCCTTTTATTCTAGGAAGTTCATGCCCCTTGAGATCAACTACCCAATTTATGACAAAGAGCTCTCGGCCATTATTGCAACCTTTGAAGAATGACGCCCTTACTTGGTGGGTGCCCAAAATTGAGTCCAGGTTATAACTGATCACAAGAACCTCCTCTACTTCACCACCACTCGCACCTTGAATCGGAGGCAAGCACGATGGTCGAACTTCTTGGCGGATGACGACTTCGAAATTGTTATCCACCTAGGTGTCAAACATGGCAAAGCTAATGCCCTATCTAGGAATTCGGAATTCGAAATTCGGCCCGGCGATAAATCTTACGAGCAACAATCATAGTGCCTCATACAACCCAACCAACTCCAACTCTTTGTAACATATATGGTTGCAGATCAATCATTGTTTACCGCAATAGTTGCAAATACTATCACAAACAAGTTTGCTAAAGAAATTCTGGAGAAACTCAACAACTCAGCCATAGGGGAGGTACGGTACAGAATATTCATGAACAATTTGTGTTTCGAGATGGTTTTCTTTTCTAGTACAACTTGATGCATGTCCTAGATGGTCCATGTCGTATTCGTATCGTGAAGGAATGTCATGATGATGCCCTAGCTGGACATTTTGGCGTCGCTAAAACTTTGGAGTTAATATCTAGAAGTTATTGGTGGCTACAACCTTGGAAACTTGTGAAAGAATTTGTGAAAACATATTGTGATCCATGTGCTCGTGTCAAAGCAGTACATCATCGTCCCTATGGTCTACTTCAACCTCTGCTGACTCCTATTAGGCCATGGGCATCCATATCGTCAGATTTTATCACCGACCTTCCAGAAACTAGTGGGTTTAATTCAGTATTGGTGGTAGTTGATAGACTCATAAAGATGACACATTTTATTCCTTGTTATAAGACAATCTCAGGAATGGAAACGATAGATCTATTATTGAAAAATATTGTGCGTCTTCATGGTTTACCCGACGAGATCATCGCTAATCGTGGTGCCCAATTTATGTCCAATTTTCGGAAACGTCTTCTCTAGACTCTTGGAACTTCTACAAAGTTTAAACAGAACGAGTAATCAAATCCTGGAGAAATATCTTCGATGTATGATAAGTTATTAACGAGATGACTGGATCAAATTTCTTCCTATGGCCGAGTTCGCCTACAACAATACTCTTCACACTTCTACTGGCATTACACCCTTCTTTGCAAACTATGGGTTCCATCCACGCTTTAACATAGCTATGCCTACCAACTCTATCAATCTATCTACTGAAGAACGAGCTCGTCAGATGCAAGACATGCACCATGCTTTGTCCCTCGAAATCTCCAATGCTCAAGAACAACACAAAGAGAAGGCTGATCATCATCGGATGGGTACACCTGATTTTCGCATCGGCGATATGGTTTGGCTATTACATCTTCATATCCCAACAACTCATCCATGCAACAAACTTGATTATAAAAAGTTGGACCGTTCTGTATCATCGACAAAGTCAACCCGGTGGCTTTCCGTTTGGATCTTCCATCACACTACCGGATTCACAATGTTTTCCATGCATCACTTCTTGAGGTCTACCACTCGTCCTCAATTCTCGGGAGAAGAATCCCACCGCCACCCCCTGTGGCATTGGAGACGTGGGAGGAGTATGAAGTTGAGAAAATTCTCGACTCGCGCAAGATATGACGCAGGATTCACTACCCCGTCTTGTGGAAAGGATATCCCATCTCGGAGGCCACATGGGAGCCCGCTGAAAATTTACTCAATGCTCTAGAGGTGGTTCATGACTTGCACGTCCAATATCCTAATAAACCCACATATTCTTGAAGTTGGTGCTTAAGGGGAGAATAATGTCATGAATATTAGAACTTGAAGTACTCGAACTTGTATCGTCTTGCTCAAACTCGAACCTAGGTCCTTGTATTTAAGATTGAGTACAATATATAAGATTGAGTTGGCATGTTGGACTCAGTATGTGAGACTAAGTATGAGAAAGACTTAGTCTTATGTAAAGACTTGGTATGTTAGAATTGGTATGCTAGAATCGGCATGCTGGAATTAGTAGGCACCACACCCACCTTATGCATAAAAAGGGTTGATCTCACTTGTTAACATCAAGGAGATAAACACCAATCATGGAATAGATACATCTCGAATCTTATTTCTCAGTTTACAATATTATTCTTTAGCCTTTATTCGTCATCCGTGACAGTGTCCACCCTCCTTATGAGAGGCCTGCATGAATGCCTATTTTGTTGAGTTGTCCCACCGAGATCAACGACCATGTCAGCTCCGAGACGTGTTATACATTGTGGAGTATGAGGATAGAGCCATCAGGAAGGTTTAGCTCTACTGTGCTAATGCCTATCACCACTCAAGGTTGAGAGTTGCCAAATCGTACAAGGTCAGAACTTTATGCTATGTATTGTCGGAACTGCAATCAGTTCGAAGTCACGGGGTACGAAGCATCCAATCAAGTAGCCAACTAGTGGCCTCTTTGGTTGTGAGCAGAACTTTTGTTTCGGTCATTCTTTCCACAATAAAGATGTTCAGATCCACTGAAGTGACTCCGGCAGTGGAATGTACAATCATGGAAGTCGAACCACAAAAGTTATGCAATTTCTGAGATTTCTCGTTCTTTGCCTTCAAGGCTCGGTAGGTTTGATATGTTCAAGTTTCTTGTAGTAATTGCACGTCCTCGTATCCCTGGATTTGGTATAGTTTCACGTATTGCTCAGCCTACACAATGAACTTCTTCTACGATGTCGCACTATATTTCTCGGTCACCTGTACTCTATACAATGTAGGCTTCACCGACTGAGTTCAAAACGAACGTTTTCCTCCAAGCGTCTTCTGACAAGATGGAGCTCATAGTTTCAAAGTACTTACTGCCATAGTAGATGCATTGCACATGGTCGTGACAAAGGTTTCCCAAGATAGTGGAAACTACTCATCAACAGTAGAGCTTTTAGCTCATCGTCGATAGTTATTCCTTAGGTTGAGAGCTAGGAAATCATTCCTTCGCACTCATTGAATCGGATGATCTATGACCAAGCTGGATTCTTTCATCCACAAGTTATATTGGTGTTGTATTTAATAGATCTTTGTGGCGGCTACCTTTTTCTCGTACGTGTCAGACAACATCTTCCACAACTTGTGAGCTATTATACACGACTAAATTGTGTAATACATAGACTCAAATAGGTGCATTCGAATAGTTGCGCGAGCTCCTTGATCCAACTTCATACAATCATTTGGTTTGTACTCCTTTGGAGCTTTGTCGTGCTCAATTGAGTCAATCTAGCAGTAGACTATGACATAGTCTTGCATCTATTCCTTCCAAAAGGTGATGTTTGTTCTATCAAACTTCTTGAGACTCATTTCTAATGAGCTAGATGTGGAAGCCATCTGTATGAAGTGGTATGAAGTTTTGTCCGAAGTAGTTATGATCGTAAGTACGACTATGTTGTAATCTACCCAAAGTATGATCTAACTAAGTTGGGCGTGAACATAAAAGGGGTTGGTTCTACTTGGAGTTGACATGAACATAGTCGTTCTACCCGAAGTGATGAAGTCCGAGTCGAAGTTGGACTGTGGTGCCTTGTTCGTCGAGGAACGAGTCATACTGACTCTTCTGAAGTTGGTTTTGGGCGAAGTGCTTCTACACGAACTAGACACAAGCTTGTAGCTTTGTTCGAAGTGTGTATGAAGCACGGTTGGAAAGAGTATGATTGTCGAAGTCATGATTTAATTGTGCACTACACGGATTAGTCGCAACTAGTGCGTTTTACAGTAAAATATAGTAAGATGGTGGTAACACTTTGTAGGTTGCTCCAAATCATGTGCCATAAGTTCGAATAGGTCTTGACATCAAGGCGAACAGAGTGATGTGGGGCACAACAAGAGAAGATGCACAAAACTCTCAAAAATCGTGAATCTTTAGTTGTCGGTTAGAAAGTTATAGATGGTTGTAACTTGGTCATGTACTTAACATCTAAAGCAAGCTGAATATAACAAGGATGTTGCAGAAATAAATGACAACCTGTAGCGGGCAAACCCACTCTCTAATATCAAATGCTAGAGATGGTCACCAAGCGGAACAAACAAATCTATTGTATATTGATAGAGGTCAAGTAAGTGTAAGGGAAGAAAGAGCATGGCAAGATCTGAAGTAAAATGCATCAGATCTAAGTCAGCGTGCTAGGAGACAAGAGAAAGTGTGAGAGGAAGTGAGAGACACCATTGGCACAAGAATACTCTGTAATCACAAATGAGCAACAACATCAAAGGCCATATGAACTTAACTTATATGGTCATAGGTTTGACTTATTACAAGTATAGCCCGACTAGATAGATAATGTGAATACAACCAATAAATGACCATATTCAACACATCCAAAAATGGCCTTCGAACACTCATCCATCGTATTTCTTTTAACGATTCCTTGGTAGAGTAGCCCGTTGCATTGCCAAGTTAGAATGCTAAAGCACATGGCAATGATCTTGCGGTGATAATATATATCTATGTCACTTCGAAATCATAAGTGGTGAAATATTGAAAGAAGTTGATTGTGTGGTATTCCTTGATTTTTTGTACAAAGATGTGTTTTTTTTATGGTAAACTGATTTGGATGGAAGTGCTCGGTAGTTGTTGAGTAAGGAAATGAGATCCGATCTATGAATCTAGTAGATTGAGGGCATTTCCAAGCCATGACAAGTTGCCATATGTCCAACCTTGGAGCAAAAAGTAATTGACCAATAGGTCTCCAATTCTCTAAGGCATTGTTAATGTTGGCTATCATCAAGTTCGTGTAGCACATGACGTGACTATCGAGGAATGATCGAGAACTAGGGATTGATCAAAGCGATCTCAGCTTGTGTTGGCAGTTTAATATTGAGAAACAAGTGGAAGTGTAAGAAAAGTTGGGAAAGGCTTTTAGTTGCTTAGAGTTGGAGAGGAAGATTACGCATTGATACTGAGCTAATTGGCCAAGTGCTTGATTATACATGACAAAATGTATTGAAGACGAGGTCAAACAGTTTGATGATGAAAGGATGTTTGAGGTCGTAGATGTTGGTACCTGATATGGAGGGCATGGGACATTTAGTTAAAGGAAGGACAATGCGAGCTTCAGAGATCAGAAAGCTCAGGATCTTACCTATATAACCCAAGTATAGTAAAGTGACGGCGGCTAATCTGTTGGGTGCGAATCAAGTGAGATTGGGCAAACATCCAAATAGTTGTTAAGCCGAGTCCTTACTTTGGCTATGGGATACATAGAGAGTTGTTCAAGTCCGAGCTTTAAAAAAACTTGGGGCAGTTGCCGGTGAAGAAGAAGGAGCGATAGGGGCCAAAAAGAGCCTCTTCTTCTCCGATTCGTTTTTGCTCTCTCTCTCTCTCTCTCTCTCTCTCTCTCTCTGTTTTTGTCCGTTTACTGTCTCGCTATCTTCATCCCCTCTAACCCTAATTTGCCCCCCCCCCCCTCTTTCCCTCTGTGTATCGGTCCTTGGCATTCGCTCTCCTCCTTCCTACTCCCTCTCTGATTTGTTCCATTGCTTTGGGCCTACCTCTGTTGCTGTTTTCCCTCTCTGTGCCCTGTCCCCCTCAGATCAGGAGCATCCATGCCTATCTTAAGAGGAATTTAGGATTCTCTGCCGCAAACCCACTCAGCATCCCTCCGGCAAATTGATTCATTGGTATTTATGTCTCGCGTAATGTGCATCTTTTGTCCTACACCTGTGCTGATCCGATTTGTTACGTTTCAAACCTTTCAGATAATCGTGGGTTGTTTCTGAAGACACCCTTCTCATCCACACACAGCTGTATCTTGTGCCGTTGAAAACGGTGGGATTGTGGAATCCAACGTTGAAGGAGATATGGCCGCCAATGCAAGAATTGTGGAGGTGCAGAAAGGCGCTGATTCAGAGGAGAGCAAGCCGGCCCTTTCCACATCATCCATGTCTGAAGGTGGAGACATCCCTTCGTCTGCCCAAGGGTACGTACTCACATGCATCTCACACCTTCATACATGCCTAACTACATACATGCATTCATACATGCATACATACGCACATACTTACGTAGAGACACTCATATACCTACATACATACGTATATGCGTACGAATGTGCATACAGCTACTCACCCATGCAAGCACGTCTCGATAGATGTATGCTATATCATATTGACCTGTTTATGTATGGGTGTCATGTATTATGTACATATTTATCCATGTCCATGTTTTATATACTCGAAGGGAGTCTTCATGTCATAAATATTTGTGAATGTGATTGTACTTGTAGGGACCTGTATGCTTGCAGGTGTATGTAGTGCATATCTATATATATGTATCTGTATGGAGGCATCCATGTGCATGTTCATGCATTATATCATATTCATGCATGTATTTAGATTCTGCATAGATATGTATGTGGGTTTGCATTCCATTTCCATATCTGAATTCCTTTAAGATGTAATCTGATAGGTAAGTGATGGATGCGGTGGTAGAATCAAAGTTATGTTTACGCTGGGTGATGCGATAAGAAAAACGTATTCAAAATAATATGAAGTTGAATGTCTGGAATCTCCAAAGTTCAAGCTGTTTAAACATTAAAGCATTCATTTTTTATTGCTGCTTAATGGAATATTTATCAGAAAAATTAGTCTTCTTCCTCACCTTCATCATTATAGGTTCCTGCAAATTTCTTACAATCGATTTTCTCAGGCGTTCAGGTGGGCCCACAAGGAGATCTTCCAAGGGAGGATGGACTCCAGAGGAGGTGAAATTGCATATCAGCTGACTATATTTATCATTTTCCCTTGCTTCTGCAATAAAATATATCACTGTCTGCAAATGTGCGTAACAGTGCTTAGTTGAGCCCTTTTCAGGATGAAATTCTTCGAAGGGCTGTTCAATGCTACAAAGGGAAAAATTGGAAAAGGATAGGTATGGATTGGATTCCTCGGTTTTGTTGTCTCAAATATTTGATCTTATGCATTTTCCTCCTTACCGCAGCTGAATTGCTCAAGGATAGATCTGACGTTCAATGTTTACATCGCTGGCAGAAGGTCCTTAATCCAAATCTAGTTAAAGGACCATGGACTAAAGAGGTTAGTGTTCATTCTCATTCACATGAGTTGAATGGTTGAGAAGCGTTTCTGAACTGACAAGAAATGAAAGAACTTGATGCAATTTGTTGTGCAATGCATGTTTATTACTGTTGTGTGTGTGTGTGTGTGTGTGTGTATAGCTAGCTAGCTAGATAGATATAGATATAGCACACTGTTATATATATTTGTTCATAAAGATATGTGAAAGGCTAAAATCTACCAGTCATGTGAGCATAACTATTTATATGCATTATTAAAATATGCCTATCATAGGTATATGTCTATGACAGTAGATGTAGATTTTAAATTATGCAATGGCAGGCAGACATGGTGCAAGTTTGACCAGTTGCTAGTTTTATTTTTGTGGTCCGTTTTGTGCAAGTATGTGGGCTTGATAGTTATGGTTGACGTGGTTCTTCCTTAATTCAGGAAGATGAAAAAATAATGGAGCTTGTTGCCAAACATGGACCCAAAAAATGGTCTGTTATTGCAAGGTCGTTGCCTGGTCGAATTGGGAAACAATGCCGTGAGAGGTCTGTATTATATTTTAAATAGACATATGCGATGATAAGAAGATTTGAGTGTAATAAACAAAGCAAGATAATTTGTGACTATCTAGGAGAGTTATTTTATCCACCTGTTATATTTGATAGAATTGTCATCATTGAACCATTGTGTTTATTTACATATGTAGATGGCATAATCACTTGGATCCAAATATAAAAAAAGATGCATGGACACCAGAGGAGGAAGTATCTCTGATTGAAGCTCATCGGATCCATGGGAATAAGTGGGCAGAGATTGCAAAATGTCTGCCTGGAAGGTATCAAAATCTCTTTCCCCCAGCATTCTATCGAAGAAAAGATTCATCACTAAATATGTTTCCGGTTTTCAGGACAGACAATGCTATAAAGAATCACTGGAATAGTTCTTTGAAGAAAAAGCTGGAACCAGTGATATTATGTGGATCCCAAGCAAAGGCAGTTTCATCATTTAGTGAAGGAAAAACTCAATTAGAGGATACGATTGTGACATCACACTTAGACGTGGCTGTGCAGATGGAGAAGAGGAACAAAGAACTAGAAGCTGAGAAGGATTCTCCCGAGTTCTTAAGAGAAAGGAATGGAAGAATCAATACCATGTCAGGAAAGCCCAAAGCTTTTTCCCTTCCTGGAGAAGATAGCAAAGTTTGGCCCTCAAGTGACCTAGAAGGTCCAGCTAGATGTTTGAATGGTGCACCTCTGGAAAAGCACATAAAACCAAAAGGATTAAACGAGGCTGTAGATGGTAGTCCAGTATCATATTTCACTCAGAACTTTTCTCATTCATCTGCTGAGAAAGAAATTGTTTCTCGATCGCCTACATATATTGGATCCCCGTTATCAAGGAAATGTATCAAGAAAGAGATTTCAAGGGATTCCTTGAAGATATCTGACATTTCTCCTGCAAAACGGGAGGTTGCTACAAATCCTTCAAGCCCATTTGATGGCCAGAATCTCACATTGCCATTAGGCTGCTCCACCCCACCTGCTTATTCATGGTGTAAGGAGATTAGCCCACATGCTTTACTTCGTTCTGCAGCAGAAAGCTTCCGTAGCACTCCTTCAATATTACGAAAGAGAACTCGTGAAGCCTCAGCAACAACTCCTCTGCAAGCTTTATCTACAAAGGAAAATTATTTGGAAAAGCATTTAAATGATTGTTCTAGTGCCCTGAAAAGGCTGAATGCAGTAAAAAACCTTTCGCTATCAGATGACAGTAGATCTACAAATAACAGTACAGATTGCGAGGCTCATGGTTATTCAAATTCTCCGGAAGTGTGATGAGATACAGGGACAGCTGATTACCATCTTTCAAATAATTGTGGTCTGGTGTTTCAGCGCTGGGCTAATGGCTGGTGATATATCTTGCCAAATGTTCAATCTACCTTTTTGATATTCCAGATCTGATGAACAACCGCAAGCTCACGTGTGCTCCAAAGGAGAAGTTATAAATCCTCTTAGATCGTATGACATGCTCATTATTTGCCGAAATACAGATGGTCAGTACAGGGGTACCCAAAGCTCCCAAAAAGTTGTGATAACTGATAAGAAATTTTTTTTAACATTTTTTCAGATATTTGACATTCTGTTTATTTTGACAGTTTACATAGTGGAATGGGGTGAGGTTCTGTGACGGTCTTCAACAGTTCTCAAAGCATCTTACCATCAATCTTTGGTCATCGGGTACTAACTTAACAAGTTTGGTGTTGCGGGTGATCTAATTATTCAGAGCTGTGATAACTAAGGTGGTTCAGTAACACATTTTTAAGCTGGGAAAAAGTGCCTTTTTTAGGGATTAACATTGCATTTTACACTATTCTGCAGGATTTGAGAAGGTAATACTGTTTATTCATAGACTGTTATTTATCTAAGAGAAAGTTCATCCTTCCAGATGATATGATGTTCAACAAAATTGTTTACAACTTGAGGCAAAAACATTATTTTGTGGTTTTTGCTATGCTGAGTCTTGACAGTCTGACGCCTGAAACTTTAACCTACATGGGTGCACTTATATTTGAAGTATTCTCTTAAAATTTTAGAGGTTGATTGGGGTTTTACAATTTCTATTTGAAGTTCCAGTTCAGGGGGTGTAAGTAGAGGGTCATGTATACATGTAACTATACTGTTTAATATGTTGAATTGTGTGTGAACACATGAGTTTCTGCTCTGCGATTCTTCTTTGCTTTTTCAATAACCCCCCTGTTGCTGGTAGATTTCCTTGTTTTCTAACTTTCTAGGTTGAGGCAATCTTTAACAACCACCCGATGCTTTACAAATATATAAGGATTGCTTTTTCAACACTGCCATTTTCTTATCAGATTTTATGTATTCTTCTTTCATTGCAGCAGTGATCTTGCCAAATGATTCGGAGGAAAAAGCTGGAAATGAAGTCTGCCTAGTTGCAAAGTGCAGCAATCGTTTGTTTTCGGGATTAACGGGATTTCCCAAATTAATGAACCTGCAAGGACGGCAATGGCCAATGCAAGTTTTACTCTTATTTTTCCCAGTGGTAGGTCAACATCTTTAAAACCTAAAACCCTAAACATCATACTCATTGATGATGCTAAAGTGTTTGTTGTTTTGTCCAGTTATACCCTGGGAATAAATGCTGACATTGTGATGAAAATAGAGTGATTCAGTGCTTGTAAGACGACTCCTCCCAAGTTGTATGGATTATATATTTAATTGATGCCTCAGTGTATACAAGGGGTTAAATTGTATACAGCCCGGATATCAGATACATGGTTATAATAGATGCACTGACACAAAACATGATGGATGTTTGTTACAATTATTTTATGTTATGGGACCATATTATGTTCATAATCAAGTGGGTGACAATTTTTCATCAATAAGATCTAATATCATTGCACTAATTCATAATTGTAACATCATTAGACATTGAATGAGAAATATGGGTGAACGAATGAAGGATCCATAAAACACTGTTGTAAGATTGGCAAATATACAAAGATGTTTGCTGATGATGTGGACCATTAGGGTGTCAGGATTGATTATGCGTCACTGAATTTCCAT
Source organism: Azolla pinnata (assembly GCA_037176905.1). NCBI lineage: Eukaryota > Viridiplantae > Streptophyta > Polypodiopsida > Salviniales > Salviniaceae > Azolla > Azolla pinnata. The sequence continues at coordinate 12,121 of JBBBWG010017279.1, forward strand.
CTTGTTTTAAGCTCTCCTATAATAAGAGCATCGACAAATATATTACAAACATATTACTATGATGATGTCTTCCATCTTGTATGAGATAAGAAAGCCAATTGCTTAATGTTTTTCCATTAGTGTTTTCACTTTGCATACCTGTTTGCAGTTATGAATGTAACACCTTGAACGGCCATATTCCATAAAAAAATACCTATTAACAATTATGAAGACCTATTACTGATCAAGATATAATCCTCATTGGATAATGCTTGATAATTCGACAGCTCAAATAATTCCAACATTGAGGAATTGTATAAATTGTAACTCAAGAATATCCCAGTTACACTCTTCTACCAATGACTTGTATTGTGTTGAGAATCATGTATTATTATTAGGATGTGTATATGAAGAATCAATGTTTTTGTACATTTCTTATTTCTAACCAAATTAGTATTGTATCCTTTCATCTTGAACTCGATACGTTCCACATCTTATATTCGAAACTTATATCCACTCCCATCTCTAGTTTAGCTTGTTGAAGTAGGATATATCGACTTGGATTATGCCGGCTGTCTCGCCGGCAAAAAATAGATGTTCCGATACGTCTTTAGATTCAGATACGACGCCATTTGGTGAGATCGAAACCATAGGATTGTATGGCTACTAGTACGACCAAAGTAGAGTATGTAGCTACATCTGATGTGACTAAGGAAGCGCTTTGGTTCGGACAACTAGCTTGTACATTTCGACAAGCTGATCCGAAATGGACTCTAATTGTATTCAACTTGACAGTTAGGGAGCTGCTGCACTAGCGAAGAATTTAACGCATCACAATGCTTCAAATCATATCGGGGTTCGATATCACATTGTTTGGGATTGCCTGATCAAGGATAAACTTAGTCTGGAGAAGGTCTTTATGATTAACAATGTCGCAGATATGATTGCCAAAGGTTTTTTGACAAATCGATTCTGGTCTCTTCAGAAAGGGATGGGTGTGGAGCTGATTTCGGTTAACTACGAAAACAACTGTACTTCATTATGGCGTCCGCAAGAAATTGGAATTGGTGAGTCGAAACTATAGGTGGCCAAATCTTTGGAACTATATCGAGGACGATATTCGTACCTACTTTATGTGTTGTCTCTATGGATTGTTACACCAATTGCCGATACCAAAAGGTCCATGGAAGTCCATCTCCTTGGATTTTATTACAATCTCCAATCGTCAAAGGGTTTTGATGTCATTCATACAGTGGTAGACAAGATTCTAAAATGGTATATCTCATTCCTTGTAAAAAGTCTATAACTAGTCAAGAGACAATAAACCTAGTTTTACGAGAAATATTTAGATACTAAGGTTTCTCAAATGATACTATTGATGATCATGGTCCACAATTCATTTCCATGTTGTGGAAACATTTACTCAAGTTGTTTGGAATCTCAGGTAAATTGTCATCTAGTTACCATCTAATAATTGATGGTCAAACAAAACGTACCATCAAACTTTGGAATAATATCTTTGTTGTTTCATCAATTACTAACAAGATGATTGGGTTGATTTTTTGCATCTTACAAAGTTCTTAAACAACAACTCAATCCACTCTTTTACAGGATATTCTCTATTTTTCGCAAACACAGGATATCATCCTCATTGGTCGATGATCAAGTGTCCAGAAAATTTACACAAAAACCATTTACATTAGCTCCAAGACATTCAATGTAAGTTATCTCCATTTACATGATGCTCAATTGCATACAAGAAGATTGCAAATAAACATCGTCTTGACGCCTCACCGGTGGAACCAAAGTTTAGAATTGTGGACTATTACAACGTAATGTGAAGAGTACCAGACCGTGTGACAAGTTAGATTTTCAACGTTTGGGACCATTTGTCATATGTGGTCAGGTCAATGATGTTTCTTTCTGCCTTGACCTCCCTTCTCATATGCGTCTTCATCCGGTCTTTCACATTTCATTATTAGAACCAAATGTGCAACAAATTATACTATCTGGTGAATTAATGGTCATCGTTATTGTCTAGAGATTGTACGTTAGTGATCTATAAGTGTACATAATCTAATCGTGTTGTAATTGCGATGTCAAGTGTGTGTATATGCACACGATCATTATTTATATGTTTATTTGTTGATGTCTACTGCCTTAGAGAGTGTGTGTGTCTGTGTGTTAAAGGATTGAAGGGTATGCCCCTCTTCACATCGCATTGTAATGGCAGGACTTGTTGTTGTAGAAGGTCGTCAGGCGGAACAAAGCACTGGCTTCCAGCAGTATGGTGGAGCCGTCAAGATCTGGGTTGGAACTGAGAGAAGATCAGATTTGAAGGAGGAAGCTTCAGATCTGGGTCGGTCAGTAGTGGCGGCCAAGACACGAGAGAGAGAGGAGAGACAGAGATAGGCACGAAATATAAGTCTTCTATTTTTTGAAGTTGGAGCAACCAACTTTGGACGACCATACAAGCTTGGTATTTATACCCCCCAGGCTAGGGCTCACGCCATTCTGGCATATTACAAATATGGCCCGTCCACTTATGGACAGTGTGAACACGGCCATTAGATGCCTACATTCGACACTCCCCCGTAATGGGTGTGTTACAAAAAATCCGTAAAAAGAAAAACAGAAATATACAGGTTTTACAGATTTACAAAGGGGCTGATATACTGCGGAAAAGTACGATCGGAGAAATAAGAATCGTGTCAGGAGTACGAATAATCGTAAAATTACGAATGATCGTAGTATTACGATTATTTCCGTAGTTCGTCCGGAATAAGCTCCACGCCCATCCGATCGCGCAAGGACCGAAATCGGTCCATCGAAAGACTCTTGGTCATCGCGTTCGCAACGTTCTCATTCGTAGAGACCTTCTCTAGATTGAGCATCTCCTTAGTTGCGCAATTCCAAACGAAGTGGTACCGAAACTCGATATGCTTTGAAGCATTGTGGTGTACCGGATTATTCGTTAAAGCGACGGCTCCCTGGCTGTCGCTAAATACGGTCGGAATCCATTTCGAATTACATTGTCGAAATGTACGAGCTAGTCGTCCGAGCCAAAGCGCTTACTTCACTGTGTTCGACGTAGCTACGTACTCTGCTTCGGTCGTAGTCGTAGCCATACAATCTTGTAGTTTCGACCTCCACGAAATGGCGCCGTATCCGAATCTGAAGAAGTATTCGGACGTTGATTTCCAGGTGTCGAGACAACTCGCGTAATCCGAGTCGGTGTAGCCAACTAGGCCTAAGGGTTCGTTCGGTCCGAATTTGATGCCGTAGTCTTGTGTGC
>JBBBWG010017301.1:4825-15383 GCA_037176905.1 Azolla pinnata
TAGGGTTTTAGGTTTTTAAGGGTTTTTGGAATTTTAGAGTTTAAGGTTTTTTAGGTTTTTGGAATTGTAGGGTTTTAGGGTTTTGGAAATTTAGGGTTTTAGGTTTTTTCAGGGTTTTGGAATTTTAGGGTTTTAGGGTTTCTAGGGTTTTAGGTTTTTTTAGGGTTTTAGGGTTTTTAGGGTTTTGGAATTGTAAGGTTTTAGGGTTTTAGGGTTTTAGTTTTTTTAGGGTTTTGGAATTGTAGGTTTTTAGGGTTTTTAGGGTTTTGGAATTTTAGGGTTTAAGGCTTTTTTAGAGTTTTGGAATTTTAGGGTTCTAGGGTTTTTAGGGTTTTGGAATTTTAGGGTTTTAGGTTTTTTAGGGTTTTAGGGTTTTTAGGGTTTTGAATTTAGGATGCTAGGGTTTTAAGGGTTTTGGGAATTTTAGGGTTTCAGGGTTTTTAGGGTTTTGGAATTTTTAGGGTTTTAGGTTTTTTAGGGTTTTGGGAATTTAGGGTTTTAGGGCTGCTGGACAATGCAGATATTTTGCTGAAGCAGAAGAAGCTCTGGCTATGGCTATGGCGATGGCTCTGGCTCCCCTGAAGAAGATCGAATGATACGGGACCATGATTCTTCCACTCCCTGCTCCTCCCGCGACCAATCTCTTCCCTCAGATCTCCCCGGCGTCTCATGTCTGCAGAAGCATCAGATCACTGCCTCCTTGTTCGTGTTCTTCAAGCTCTTCTTCGCCATCGCCATCGCCATCGCCTCCACCTTCCTCCGACCCCGCTACCCCGCTTTATCATGCGAGCCGACCGACATTGGAGAGGATCACCCGATCCCGCATCATAGCCTGTGTTCGATCGCACGGGTAAAATGGGGTCTCCCCCTCCCCAATTTCTTGTCGAATCTCGCCGCCGATTCGGCGCCATCATCGTTTCGAGCTGTTTCTGCCCCGTCGCTCCGCTGAATCGTCTCGTTTCAGCGTGTTTTCCAGTCTTTTTCCAGGCAGATTCAGCTCATGGTTTGTGTCTTTCTTCCATGTTTTTCAGCGCGGATACGGCCCTGGACATGGCGCGTGCTGCGCTTGATGGCGGGTTGGATGTGGTAAGCTCCGAAAAAATGAATCTTTGTTTGGAGGAGTGCAGAATTTCTGCTTCTTATTGACTCACGGTGGATTCTCCACGCACAGCTGGAAGTCACCATGACTACACCAGGTGCATCTAAGGTCAGTTCTTCTTCTCTTTCTCTCTTTCTCTTTCTCTCTCTGTCTTGTGAAAGTATGTTTGTATTAGGTTTTTAGGCTTCAAGCAAGGATCAAACCCAAAACCTGTTTCAGTCTTTTTACTGCAATGGCAAGGATCAGAACTCCAGAGGGCAAGCTAAACCCTTTGATCTTGATGCATTTACAAATCATCCAAGCTGCATTCTCCATGATGACAGAAGCATTTGTTTCTGACATTGAGCCTCATCGATTGCATCTAGGCCCTGCCAATCCAAAGCATTACACATAATAATTTTAAAGCATCAAATGGAATGGCCGTAACTATACATAGAGGAGGATCTTGGTTGTCGCGTGTGATGAGTTGGGACAGTAACATTAGGCTTGGCATCGAGAAGTTGCTACCTTTTGGGCATTCTATTACATCTCTTTAGGATAACAAAAAAGACAAATCTCTATGAGATGAGCTACTGGAACTTTGCATACTTGGACCACACTAGGTGGTCTGGTATAAAGATTATTTTTCATGAACTCCATTAAATGATGGATTCATACAAATGCCGTAATGTATGCGCATCTATATCCCCGTAGGACATAAAAATTACATTCCCACCAAGTAGAATTGGAAACCCATGCGAACATTTTTGAAATATTGCAAATTTTAAAGAATGAGGTCCAAACTGAGGAACATTATGCATGCAAATATATATCATAGAACCACAGAAGAGAGAGGTATGTCACCCTCTTTGTGACCTTCACAATCGTTTGACAAGGATGGACAAATTTGACTATACAGTTGTGTTTTGGCGGCCTCCTCTTTGTGACCTTCACAACCGTTTGACAAGGATGGACAAATTTGACTATACAGTTGTGTTTTGGCGGCCTTCTGTAGTGATATATTCGCGTTCTTCACTTTTATTAGACTGTCTTAATGTGTGTAAGCAGGTCATGCTTGGTCTAGTAGATAATACTTTAGGGCATGGTTCCTGTAAATAGTGGCATAGGCCTGCAGTTAGTTCTTGTGATAGGGCACCATTTTGGTTGTTTTAGTCAGAGGGCTCTTTAATGAGTGCTACTCATCCCCCAAGGTTTGAACAAATCAAAGACTGCTGCTGATGATTCTACACTTTCTAACATAAATGCATCTGTGCATTTGGATTTGCTAGCTCTCTCATTTTCAGCTGATTTATAAAGTTCGAATTAACCCAGGGTCAAAGCACTTTGTGTTCCACTCTGTGTAACCACGTGCAAATTTATATCTTGTCAAGTAGTCACACTCTCATCATTTTTTTCAACATCACACTATGCAGGCTATTGCAACATTAACGGATGAATATCCTACAGCAGTCATAGGTGTAAGTTTATCTAGTTATTGTGAAGTCACTTACAGCATGTCTTCTGGTTTATGGAACTTAATTAAATGTTTCATTTTATCAGGCTGGAACAATTTTATCGACAATGGATGCCATCTCAGCCAAAGATGCCGGTGCTAAATTTTTAATGAGCCCTATTACAATTCAGGTGGTGTGGATCTATGTGGATTCTATTTCTCGATTACAATTTGATAATGTCATCTTCTTCACAGAAAGAATGGGTACTTCTCTATACAGAACCTCATAGAAACCCATCGCTGTGAACCTACACTAATCATCCCTGGGGCTATAACACCAAATGAAGTGAGTTTTTCTGGTTCACGTAATGTGCTTGAATTTATTGTTTCTGAGCAGTCTACCTCAAAAGAGATCATCAGTTTTATATCATCTTACACAGGTTTTCAAAGCTTTCAACTGGGGGGCATTCTTGGTTAAGGTAATTTTACCAAATTCATTGCCTGCTTTTTTCCTTTTCAGCGGGTTTGAGTGGGTGATTGTCATACATGACTACACCTCAAACAACTTACATTTAACAGTACTTATAATTGAAATGTCGTAAGAACTCACTAGAAAGAAAGAATATTAATAAGATGCATGAGAGTCTTGATCACTTTATGTAACGGTAGATACACGAAGTATCAGAGAAAATGCCTTTCTTAAAGTGGAGAAAGTGTAGAACTAGAAGGAATGACCGCCATATTTGTGAACAAAAGATATTATTTCATGCATTTTTCATTCCTAGAAAGGTCTGGAATGAAGGCATGTGATTAAAATTAACTGGTATTGAAGGTCATTGGCCATGTTACTCTATAAATACATCAAAGCCTTGGTAAGTACTGATAATAAGTAAAACTTCAATTTGATGATGCAGTTGTATCCAGTAACAATTATGGGTGGCCTGAAACTGGTTTATGCAATTCGGAAGTCAATGCCTTCAATCCCACTTATTGCTTCACAAGGGATTGATTTGGGTAAGAGACTATATTAGAATAGAGTTTATTGCTATGATGCTCTTGAAATATCTGAAAGATCCTGTGTTCATTTCAGAATCGGTTGAAGAGTATTTCATAGCCGGGACTTCAGCAGTGGTTTTGTCTGATGCAATATTCCATAAAGCTTTGGTAGAAGCAAAAGATTTCAAAAAGATAAGAAAGAGAGCTGCTATAGCAGCAGAAAAAGCTGTTCACTTTTCTTCCTGGTCCATGGAGAATTCATTGATGGTCCCGTCCTAGCTCTTGAGAAAATATCATTACGCGGCATATAATGAGATATATCTATAATATCATTACTCTAGATAGGATGGAAGAGTAGTTGTATAAGTCAGCTTAACATCTCTGGGGGAGTGGGTATACCAAAGTTTTATGTAGTTTTTGTTCATACTTCTTGATATCTCAATGTTTTTTATTTGCTTATTATTCTATCAATTTTTGTATATCGGTCTCCCATCGTAGCTCTTTTGCTGAGTACTTTCTCTATTGTCTTGTTTCCAACTCAGAACTAAGAAGAGAAAATAATGTCCATAAACTATTGTAGCAGGTAATTGGCAGTTCTCGATCTGTGTTTAGTTCCTAATGTGTTGATGGGCTAAAAGGAATTTGGTTGGATGGTGATAGATTATGTGCTATCATAATTGAGGTGGATAACAAATGGCTAAATGCATGTGCCATATATAAGTTATTTCTATGATGTTCAAACATAATGGTGAATGCTCTTCATTCCATTTGTGAATTGTCTACTTTTGTGTGTATACATGATGAGCATACATGTCTGCCGTCAATCATGTTCATATGTGCAACAATCTGTTGCCATATCGAGCAGAGTGCCCATATTGACTTTTAAACATTGCCTGTCAGAAGGGAGATATAGTTTGGAGATTGGATGGATGCCCTTATAAAATGCATATTCATAATCAATCCCCTCTCTTGTTGTAGGTTCATAAAAAAAAACTATATTTAGAAAGATTTGCTTACAAACATGGATCATCATTATTAAATCGCTTCACTTCAAAAAAAAAACCTTATCTTACGCCAATCAATACATTGAAAGGGCTTTCATTTTGCAAGAAAAATCAAGAACCCATAATTGAGTAGAAAGGAGCTTTTCAATTATCGAATAGCTTTTTGTAAAAATGGAATTGTGTACGAAACCTTAACAAGCAAATGGGACGGAAAATATCATGAAGAGTATAGTAACTTGACAAGAAAGACTTGGTATTGGTTACGGAAGCCAGACAGACAAAATGGCTGATGATCATCAGTAGATCTTTTTACAATGGTTAGACTTGGATTCAAATAGAGAACTGTTCTCATCGCGATACCTTTATACCCGGTACTCCTGTGAGATTTAGCTTTGAAATGAGCATCCTTGATAATGCCGGTGGCTCTTCAAAACCCATTGAAGCACTGAATTGGTTGGCGTACTGAACAAGCTTTGCTTTCTCCAGTGTAATGCCTTTCAATGATCTGTAGTAGCCAAGCCATGCCTGATAAGCCGGCTCCCTTATTCCAAAATCAATCCGGCCAGCAGTAGAAAGAATCTACATGCAATGAGAAAATGGTGACAAATTAACATTGCCGAATACAACAAACTCAACCAAACAAATGACAATCTACCGAAGAATAAAACTTTGGCGTACACACTTTATATCCCAAATGCCCATTGCACAAATATATGTTGGAGAATACATCCCCCATTTCTAAATTTGTATGCGTTAATTCACCAAGGGCATTTAGGGCACGAAAAAAAGACACTAGCATATCTCGAGTATAATGTTCTTCCATACCTCTTACACAATTGCAAAAGACTTACTTTGATCTTCGCCTGTGAAGTTAGTTTTGGAGGTGGCATCAATGTGATGGGCAACTTCTTGGACTCCATCTGTTGAAGGAAGTAATCTTCCCAAGGAGCAAGAATCAGCAAGCCTTCACCTTTCTTACCCGCACGCCCAGTTCTACCAAGCCTATGAATATATTGTTCAAAGTCGGAAGGTGCCCCAACCTAGGAAAAATATCCATGATGTATCAAATAATCTTTATTCCGCAATGCCTTCCCCCAAGTTCTCATTACTTCTCCAAATGACATGTCAAGAACAATAGCTTACGCTGGTGGCATATTTGCTTAAGGGACATGTGCATTTGGAAAAATTAAATGAAAACTTACAGGCAAGTTCAGTTGCTCAACAATCAGGGCTTCCCAATAAGAGGCCTAACTAAGGAACTGAAAATGCTGAAATGACACTTCCACTACAGATACTTGCAGTGCATAAATGAAAATACTCAAATTTTCTGAATTGCAGAAGTTAACATAGGGGCATATGTACCTGAACAACAAGCGTCACATTAGGGTAATCAACACCCCTTGCAGATACATCAGATGTGAATAATATGATGCCACCCTTTGACTGGCGGAACTCGTCCGATATACGGGTGCGGTACCGTTGGTCTTTTCTTGAATGTATCTCTCTTGCATTGAAACCAAGGTTTGAAAAAAGCTTGCACATAAAAGCAGTTACCCTTGCCGTTGTGCAAAACACAAGCACCTGTATGGAGATACACATTAGTGATTCAGAAATACCATGCAAGTTCTTAAAATAGGAATATAGCCAACCTTGTACTGTGGATCCTCTGACATGTGTTGTCTAAGAGCCGCATAAAGGACTCTTATCTGTTTCTCCAGAGGAACAACAATATATTGTTGCTTTACCTGTAGAAAGAAGAACAGCAATGTCAAACAAAGAATTTCAAGCTCGCAGACTTTTAATGACCTACAGTAATTTGGAAGATTGAATTTATGAAAATAAGCAATTGAGAATGTCAGACGAAACACTTGTGAATCATAAGATACAAGTACATGCCTTCGCATCTCAATGTCCAGTAAATAGAAAATTGGCATTCAAACCTTTATATGAGTGTCCTGACTGTTCTTCCCGACAGCATCAATAAACACATGGTCATCTCTCAAAGCAACTTTAGACATACTGTGCACCTGGAAGATCCAGAGTTGTTATGTTGAAAGGGTTTCTCCAATAAACGTTTTAATAAGGAAGTTACAGAAAAACTACCTCTTGAGGAATTGTTGCAGAAAAGAGAAGGGTTTGCCTCTGGGAAGGAATTGCTTCCATGATTTTGCGCAAACTTTCTCTGAAACCCATATCTAACATATGGTCAGCTTCATCTAATACAAACATTCTCACCGATCGTAACTGTCTTCCCAACTCTGGAGTTCTCTGAATATGATCCACCAGTCTACCGGGTGTACCTACGAGTATCTGCAATAACAATGCTGACATTTTCTTTCAGAAAGAAAATCCACTGAAGCAAAAAACGAACTGAAAAGCCTCCTTCTGTGGAAGAAAAAGGAAGGAGATGTCTGATGCCTTTAAAAGACAATGATAGCCCTGCAGATCTAACAAAGCTTACACATCAACGGCTACAGAAATAACAATAATATGCCAACGTGTTATGGCTTACTGGTATTAACATCTGTACCATAACATTAGCATTCTCATGATTCAATATACGTAAGTACCTGACAGGGATTTCTAGACAAGTTCATCTGTTCTGTACGGATAGAGTTTCCTCCGTAAACAACCTGTGCGCCAATGCCTCTATGAAACTTGAGCAATACTTGAGCTTCATTAGCAGCTTGTTGTGCTAATTCCCGAGTTGGACACACAATGAGAACATAGATCGGATTTCTGGACCTTCCCTCTGGAGCTTTTAGAATCGACTCTATTGCTGGGAGCTGGATGAACAATGCAACAGCACATTTAGAAAGAGCAAACAGTTTCAATAAGTGTGGCTGATGTGTCTTCACCAGTAAACATCACGAGAAAGGATTAGTCCCGACTCACCAGGAAAGCAATTGTTTTACCAGTACCAGTTCTAGCCTTGGCTAGCACGTCCTGACCTAACAAAGGACATGTCATATGCTTCATTCAGCATACTTACAAAATGAGCAACACAGGTAGCTCATATTTGAAAAGCCAGCAAGAATATAAATACCTTTCAGGATTACTGGGAACGTGGCCTCTTGCACTTCAGTCATCCTCTCATACTTCAGAACAGAATGAAGAGCCTTAATTGAGTATGGAGATATATCAAACTTGTCAAACCTGAGGCACACCAAGACAAACCTTTTCGTGAGTACACAATTTCTACTCTGTAATATTGTATGGATCTCCTTGCTTCAACATAGTTTCTATCCAACTATGATCTGTACTATGAATGTAAAACATGCGGGAATCTTCAAAAGTTTGCCCTAACAAAAGAGAATTTTTGTTGATTACTGGTCTTAAAGCCGTTAGTACTCATGTAATTCCAAGTTTTGATATTTAGCAGACTTTGACGGTTCTTCCAAGGTTATAAAAACATAAAACATGTCCAAAAATATGTATGGATAGATTTGACATAATGCATCATGCCAAATAGTGCAAATAGTGCACAATATCTCTACCATCATGTTGACAAATGAAACAAGATCATTCAATAAATTTAGAAGAATGTTAAGTTCTTTAAATATTTTAATAGGCATACCTTGCATATCTTCATAGTTAAGTTATGATGCCGTTACCTCGACACATTAAAGAAGATTGTGTGATCGAGCTCATAGAACTGTAAGGGCTATCCAAGAGCCAAGGCTCATGGGTATGACAACGTGTGATTAGATATGCTTCAGCTTTTTTACCCTACATTGGGTTCAACACTCAGGGATGATACTTTCAATCTAGTGTTCAATGAACACTAGACAATTTGGCATCTCCTCATTTTATCTTTGGTGCATCTATTCAACCCCATTTTGCAAAGTGAGAGTTCCAATGAGTCTTCTACTCCGAAAATGTTACCTTATTATCCTAGAAAGCTTTCACTTACATTGTCTTTGTAGGGTAAGAGGGTTCTTAAAGATAAGATTATTTTTTAGCTGCATTGACATGGAAAAATCTCACGTATCTTGTCTTTGTAAGATGATGAGCAGGCTTTTCAGATTACATCGTCCTTGAGATGCATTGGCACAGAAAAAAAATCTTTTGTAAGATAAAAAAGGAACCTTGCCTTTGTAAGATAAGAGGGTTCTTAAAGATAGTGTATTTTTGAGCTGCATTGACATATTTAGCTTGTCTTTGTAAGATGATAAGTAGATTCTTAAGATAATGTTATCTTTCAGTCCACTGACATAGAAATGAAAAGGTTTCCACTTATCTGATCTTAGAAAGATGATAAGCAGGTTTCTTCAGTTAACATTATCCTTGAGATGCATTGACATAGAAGGAAAACGTTTTTGCTTACCTTGTTTTTGTAAGATAAGAGGGTCCACCACTGCCGGGACCATCACCTGCATTGTTGTTACCCTCTGATGGCTCCTCACTTGAACCGAGCCTCGACTCACATTCAGATGAGCTGTTTTCCATCTCTTCATCAGAGCCCAAATCCAAGGATTCTATCGAAGACTTTATATTTCTTCTCCGGGTATAATTATCTTGGCAATCCTCCGGAGGCCTTGCTTTTGCTTGCGAAGAAGGTAACCGTTTCCTCTTGTCATCTTCACTGAGTTCAGAATCTTCGAATTCATCATCGAATGAAGGAGCTAAAAATCGCTTTTTCTTTGTAGTTCTAGCAGGCACATCACTCTCTTCTTCGTCATCTTCTTCGTCCTCTGACTCTTCTGACTCAGATTTATGGATCTTCATCCTCTGATTCTTGGCCTTGACAGTGGATGGTTGTCTTCTGATGCTTCTCTTCTTGGCGTCAGGTTCCACGAAGAAATCATCGAGATCGCTTGATTCGCCCTCTTCATCATCACTGCTGGCTACAGAATGAACAGCTCTAACACCACCAGAAAGATGCAGGCCAGAGAGAATGGGATTACGAGCTCCAACACAATCGGCAGTTCTACGAGGTTGTGTCTCTGTTTTCCCCGGTTCAGCTCCTGTGCTTCCAACGAAGCCCGACCGAAGCCTCCATGCGCTGCTGTCAGAGGTGATCGTTCTTCTCGGCATAGGCCGTGCATCGAGCAAGGGAGCAGAAACCAGCGATGCCGTTGCTCCATCATCGCTGGCATCAGCAGCCAGGGCGGTGCAGCGAGACTTGCCATGAGGGAACAGAAAAGAAAGCCTGCGGGAAGGGGCAGAAAGCCTGCGGAGGAGCAGTTGCAGAAGAGACATGTCTCTCTTCTTCGTCTTCGTCTTCGTCTTCGTCTTCTTCTTGCTGCGCCTTAGCGCGTCTTCTGCGTGGAGGTCGCCATGGCGATGGCGAGTTCGCAGAAGGGTTTTGAGGGTTTTAGGTAACAGTGTATGTATGTATGTATGTATGTATGCATACATGTGTGTGTATGTAGTATGTGTATGGATGCATGCGTGCGTATGTGTCTTGCGCATCTATGTATGTATGTGTGCATGCATGTATGTGTGTCCGTGTGCATGTGTGCATGCATATGCGCGTTGCGTGTGTCTGTATGTGTGCGCATGTATGCGTGCGTATATATGTATGCGTGCATGTGCGGATGGATGTATGTATATGCATGCGTGCGTATGTATGTGTGCGTATGTGTGAGCTGTGTGCATGTATGTGTGTGCTGTGCGTATATATGCATGTGTGCTTGTGCGGATGGATGTATGTCTATGTATGTGTGCATGTGCGGATGGATGTATGTATACGCATGTGTGCATGTGCGGATGGATGTATGTATATGCATGTGTGCATGTGCGGATGGATGTATGTATATGCATGTGTGCATGTGCGGATGGATGTATGTATATGCATGGGTGCATGTGCAGATGGATGTATGTATATGCATGCGTGCATGTGCAGATGGATGTATGTATATGCATGCGTGCATGTGTGTGCTCGGTGTGGATATGTTTGTGAGCATGCAAGGATGTATGGATGCATGGGCTAATTTTGTTTAGCATCAGGAGCCCGCATAAATTGGAATAAGACGGTAGGTCTTTGGATAAGTCAATCTGATCCTCCTTCATGGCTTCCTGATC
>JBBBWG010017312.1:0-14093 GCA_037176905.1 Azolla pinnata
GTGGTGATCGTGGTGATCGTGGTGATCGTGATGATGTTGATCGTGATCATGGTAATTATGATGATGGTGGTGATGATGGTGATGGTGAGGATCGTGATGGTGATGATGATGGTGATGGTGAGGATCGTGATGGTGATGATGATGATGATGACAATGGTGATGGTGATCATGGTGATGGTGATCATGGTGATGGTCATGGTGATGGTGATGATGCGATGTTGATGGTGATCATGGTGGATGGTGATGGTGATGGTGATGGTGCGTAATCATGGTGAATGTGATCATGGTGATGGTGATGATGTTGATCATGATCATGGTAGTGATGATGATGGTGGTGATGATGGTGATGATGATGATGATGATGCTAATTATGATCATGATGATGATGATGATGGTGGTGATGGTGATGATGATGATGGTGATGATAGTGATCGTGATCATGGTGATGGTGATGATGATGATGGTGATGATAATGATCGTGATCATGGTGATGGTGATGATGGTAACTATGATCATGGTGATGGTGATAATGATGATGATGATGACAGTGACAGTGGTGATGGTGATGGTGATGGTGATAATGATGATGATGACGACAGTGACAGTGGTGATGGTGATGGTGATGGTGATCATGGTGATGTCGTGCGATGTGATGGTGACAGTCACCATGGTGATCATGGTGATGGTGATGGTGATGGTGGTGATGCGATGGTGATGGTGATCATGGTGATGGTGGTGGTGGCCATGGTGATCATGGTGATGTTCATGGTGATGGTGATGATGTGATGGTGATGGTGATCATGGTGATGGTGGCGGTGACCATGGTGATCATGGTGATGGTCATGGTGATGGTGATGATGTGACGGTGATGGTGATGATGCGACGGTGATGGTGATCATGGTGATGGTGGCGGTGACCATGGTGATCATGGTGATGGTCATGGTGATGGTGATGATGCGACGGTGATGGTGATCATGGTGATGGTGGCGGTGATCATGGTGATGGTCATGGTGATGGTGATGATGCAACGGTGATAGTGATCATGGTGATGGTGGTGCGATGGTGATGGTGATGATGGTGATGGTGGTGGTGATAATGGTGATGGTGAGGGCGATGATGATTATCATGGCATTCTGATGATGGTTGTGGTGGTGATGATGCTGGTGTGATGGATGATGGTGAGGATGATGATTATGGTGGTGAGGACGATGATGGTGGTGGCGGTGACGACGATGATTATGATGGGTATGATGGTGAGCAGTGAGGAGGAGGATGGTGGTGAGGATGATGAGTATGGTGGTGAGGATGACAATGATGATGATGGTGGTGATGGTGACGATGTTGAAGGTGACGATGCTGAAGGTGACGGTGGCGACAGCACTGACGGCCGATGGTGATGATGTGAAAATGTATGTGAACGAGGGCAAGGACGATGGGGATGCCATGGATTACGGTGGCTACGATGGTGCATTTGGTTGTGCACTATCAATGATATGCTGGTATATGATGGGTACAGTCTCTGGGCTGGATTATGATGGCGGCGGCGGCGGCGGCAGCTATGATCAAATTATTTGGATATGCACTATGGTCTTCGATGATGATGCTGGTGTTGCATGATAGCAATGGTGATGATGGTGATGGTGATGATGGTGATGGTGGTGATGATGATGATGGTAATAGCCATCTTGACAGTGTGGATGACGATGATCATGATCCGATGCTGATAGGCATATTCTGTAAACGGACTCATACCGTTTCAGAATGCCTGTCTGTCGTGGCCCACTCTTTTCGACAGAGAATTATGCAATTTTTCCTACTCTTTCCAATGCAAGACCCCGCAGATCAACATCAAACACGTTGTCATCATCGGAATCAAGCACGGATCGGATGGGATCGGATCGAACCTCCACTCGATAGATACTGATCGCACACGCAAGCTGCTCGAATCGCCATCTATCCATCCAGAGCAAGACTCTGAAGGATTTCTGCTTCTGCCGACTCGCTCGCTAACAATCACAATTAATGTTCTGCTCTGCTATGGGTCAGACAGGGCACTTGCATGCTGTGCCAAATGAAGCTTGGAAAGATCTGGACAATCCCCATTTCAATTGGCCCAAATTCACTTCCAAATTCCAATGCCAAATTTCATTTTCTTTTCTAAACAAGTGTTGTTGTAAGTTCCAAAACCAGTGTCTCAAAACAAAAACAAAAAGAACAGCAGAGATTTTGCTTAGGGGGCTAAAAAAAACATCTGAAATTTTCGATGCAAGATGCCAAGCCTGTGGGTAACACCACATTCCAAACTTGCACATTTTATTTAATCACCGAAGGCTGTGATGAGAATCAAAGCCTCCTTCACCCAAAAAAAATAATAGAAACAATCGGAAAAGTGCAACGACAAAAGTCGGCAATTATCTACACACATGATTCATATAAAAAGTCTTTGTAAGGTAGAACATAAGACATATCTTCTTCTATATTTCAGGAGTTGGATGCAGCCACAGCACCACCTTGAAGCAGACCATTTCTGATTTGCTCTGCTATGTCCCCAACAGCTCCAGGTCCATGAGGTATGAAGATAGCAGTGGATTTCGACTGACCACCGATATCTCTCATCGTATCGAAATATTGTGTTAACATGACCATATCCATCACATCCTTTGGAGAAGTTCCAGGAACACCTTGAGCAAAGCCAAGCACACTTTCCCTCAATCCATCAACAATGGCTTGTCTCTGGCGAGCAATACCCTGTCCGGAGAGGAATTTCGACTCAGCATCCGCCTCAGCTCTCTTCACCTGAAGTATCTTCTCCGCCTCCGCTTTCTCCTGGGCTGCAACTCTCAGCCTCGCAGCTGTAAAGCAACAAAAGAATTCATGTCACACAATCAAAATGGTACACATCTCTTATTGATTCCAACTTATCAACACCAATTTGACTGAGACTAAAGACGTGATTGGAGAAAATCATCCAGGGAATAATTGTCCAGGCAACCAAATACCCTACAAAACTACATGTAACACAAAGCTTAAGGATGCATTCTAATAGTTATGTTTAAATGCAATGTACGCTCCACAACTCAGAACACTAGATCACGTAAGGTAATCAACCTCTTTCACATAAATGGAACTACATTGTCCATCAACTCGAGTGGCCAAAAGTAGCAAGTTTATATCCTACCCTACTTGAACGACTACTGCCTCTCTATCAACTTAATAGTTCAAATGGTGCAACCCTACATCTAATACAGCCACACATCAAGAATAATGTACCATCCAGATTGTGAGAGAACACAAAGCAGAAATAAGCTAGTTGCTGACCTCATCAACTTGCAGGATGAATTAATCACATGCATCCTTGTAAAGTATGCATACCATTGCTTCAAAAGACTAAAACAATGCAAGGTGACAGTTACCCAGACATACAAGTGTGAGGATTACGAACAGGGGTGGGCTTAGAACACAAGTGTGATCACTTGAGAGCAATCATCTTCCAACCCCCTCATCTTTCCTCACCACGACTTTCGTGACCCATCTTATCTCTCTCTATGCGGACAGAGGTGGCAACACAGATATACTTATTTGCTGCAAGGCTACATCTCATTATATATTAGATAGACATACCTGCATTGATTTCATTCATCGCTTTTTTCACAGTTGGATCTGGTACAATATCCACAATCAAGGTCTGGACGATTTCATAACCATAAGCCGCCATCGCCTGAAAAATGTCATTAAGGTAAATCAGGCATTTTAATGCCCTATAATTCTGTCCACCTAATAGACAAACAATTTTGACTGAAAAAGCCTTGAAAAACATCCATGATCTGTTGACAAAAAATGAACCTTTTCCAACTCTTGCTCCACAGCTTTCGCAATGTCAAACTTCTGCTCAAAGACATCATCAAGGTTCAACCTTGGTACAGACGCTCTAACAACTGCAGATACATGCAAAAGAAAATGAGGATTCATGTAGATCAAGGAGAATAAAGGTGTTCATTGTGCTATAGAGATTATAGTGAATGTGGAATTTTAAGATATTAGCAAAATAATCGTGGTATGAAAACGTTTACCCTACACATTCCATTACAACATTCCCTACAAGTCTCAAAACAGTTAAACCTTTCACGGTGATTAATAAAAACTCAAGAAAACGAGCTGCTTTACATCCTCTCAATGAAAAAGTTCTCCTAATGACAATTTAAGAGATGCACTAGGGGGTAAGTTTTAACCGTTTCCTGGCAACAGAAATGTAGTTTTCAAAAAGTTGAGCAACACTTTTACTTAAGAGAAAATTACTAGAGAAAGTAAATATTTCAAGTTCTGATGGATCAAGTCATACCATCAAAGACGTAAGCTTGAATCTGTGCCTGTGGCCTTGAGAGCTTATAGAAAGCCTCCTTGGCATGTTCATTCACAACACGGTATTGGATAGATGCCACCACATTGACGAACACATTATCCTGGATACATAAAAGCCACCAGATGAAACAGGGCACATATTTTGAGGACGATGGAAACATCTCGAACATGAATATTGCATGCACATGCCTGTAAAAAATGTATGTTTAACAAGCTGAAATTTCAATGACGGCACCTTAGTTTTGGTTTCACACTGCACGTCCATTTGCTGAACTCGGATGCTCAAATATCCTGAGATGCTGCTCCCAAAGCACCAGTTCACACAATGGCAACCTGGTTCAAGAATCTCATCAAACTTTCCCCATTGTTCTTTCACAGCCAATGTTGATTGATTGACTTGCAGACAACACAACGCCTGCCCCATCTTGATCTTTCAAATCACTCTTGCTATATATCTGTTCACATCATCATCATCATTGAATCATTGATTTTAAACAAAATAAAAAAACTGCAAACTTTTTCAGTGACATGATGCATACAAATCACAAAAATATATAATCTATCTGACCAGAGTTTGTCAGCTCCACCGATGAAGTGAGAATTATGTGATACCAATTGGAAA
Organism: Azolla pinnata; assembly: GCA_037176905.1. Lineage (NCBI taxonomy): Eukaryota > Viridiplantae > Streptophyta > Polypodiopsida > Salviniales > Salviniaceae > Azolla > Azolla pinnata. The sequence continues at coordinate 4,982 of JBBBWG010017312.1, forward strand.
TAATGTGGCAGGCATCATGATGCACTTAAATCATGGCAAGACAAACTGGATCTTTGCAGTGTTTGAAAGCTTGAGTGATGTAGTGAGCATTCATAAAATCATTTGTCACGTTGATTAGCGATGATCAGAGACAAACAATTACATGATTAAAATTGTTACCATGTGAGTGTCCCTGCACATGTCATTTCTCTCACCTTGCTTTGATACAGTTCTAAATATAGGAAAGGGATGCAAAAAGGGTACAAAAATGCAGAGAATTCACCTGTGGATTTCTCCTACATTTATTACCAGGGATTTCCTATCATAAACTTTGAGAAGGGGAGACAAGAAATATCCTGATCATTCAATTGTAATTACAGGATCCCGAAACATAACATCTTGTTGAATTTCCATTTATTGACCTACCTATGAACCAATAATTAGTGAATGTAATAAAACATGTAGGGAAGGGAAGGGAATCTCTCTCTCTCTCTGTCTGCTTTTGTACCTGGAAACTGCTCAGATTGAAGGCAATATACATAGGAAGAAGACCATGCAAAATGTTTTCTGCCACTGCCCATTCATAGACATGCACATACATATACATGCACACACTTTCGATGTCTCCAGGACTCTCAGCAGGGAAAATTCACAGGAAAGTGTCAAATCTCTGACCGCGGGAAAAGAAAGAAAAAAAAAGGGGGGAGGGGGAAGGCCCGGTCGACATTATCAGGGCTACTAAGCGCGTGCGTGCGCTTAAGATTCAGAGTTTTTGTTGAATTAGAAAACGAAAACACAATCGATCGATTGAGAAACACAGAGAGAGAGAGAGAGAGAGAGAGAGAGAGATGGTACCTGTGCTGGAAGCCCAAGGGGCTAAGAAAGAAATCTCTGCAAAGACACGACACTGTTTGTGATCGTGGTTTCGTGACGAGGGCAGAGAATCAAAAGAAGTAGGGGGAGCTTGAGGGAGAGGGTTATTCCTCAAATGATATGAAGGAGAAATTTCTTCTCTCAAAGATTCTCTCAAAGACAAGGACAGATGATCAAGAGAATTATTGGCCCTCGAAGCGAATCGAGGCGATATTTTCGCTACTTATTGTAATAGCGGTCGTTAGCATCGCGGGATTCTGACTGCGATTCTCGAATGGCTGCAATATCGCTGCTTATTGTAACAGAGATCGTTAGCATCGCGGGATTCCGACTGCGATTCTCGAATGGCTGCTTATTGCGATCGATCGAAGCGGCTACCGTTGTGAGATTCCAGCTGTGATTTTGTATACGCTTGGCAGAGTAGTGATTGGCATCAACATTAGGATTAGCGCTTGAGAGAGAGAGAGAGAGAGAGAGAGAGAGAGAGAGAAGAGAGACTGAGACTGAGACTGAGAAGAAAAAACAGATAGATTGACTTGTGCTTATGCCAATTAGAGAGAGATAGAGAGAGAGATGGGTCCGAGCCTATTGTGTTCGTCTCTTGATTGAGTCGTTATGGTTGCGATGATCGAAAGGGTCAACAAGATATGGCCAGTGCCTTAAATCTCGCGATGGATGGCAGCAGATCGTGACGCGTAGACTTGGGCGCTTCGGGGATCGCCACTGAATCACCTGGAAGGAGACGTAGCTCTTTTGCATTGCGCGACTGTGAGATAGTGCTGATCATATTCATATATTGTCCCCAATGTTCCTCGAATCCAGGGCTACATTTTGTAGATTATTATTAGAGTGCGTCTGGAGCTAAATGAATGAAATTTTCCTCTCTAGTGCGTGTCAACCGAGTGTTTGAGTTGTCTATGATTAGTGGGTCCATGTTCGTTATCTTCGAAGCAAAGAATCAGGTGCTCTTCATAGCCTCGACGCATCAACGCAATACAAACCATTACCATGATGGAAGTGTAAAGGCCACACTTTGATCGCTTTCCACACTGTCCAAACAATGTTTGACTATTTCAGTTAGTGATCAAGTCATCCTGCTATTCTTTGCTCTTTTAGTAGCTTTCTCGACTGGCTCACGATCATGAACATGTCAAAGATTTTCCTGATATTTGTAAAATCTCTGACTATGCGGTCCATTAGCTCATCCTTGTGACTTGTCCTCCTCAAGACATTATGTAGACATCAGACTACGCCCTCAGATATTGTTGGATTTCCAGATAAAATCTTGCCATTTCTCTTTGGCCTTCGCAAACCGACAACATTCATGTCTAAATGAATTTTGATTTGAAGGGGTCGGTCCTAGTCGGAACGACAACACATATTATGGTTAAAGATTTTGGCTGCAAAATGTAATGTGAACTCATGAAATCTGGCATGGACATGACGTTTTAGTGGCACAAAACTTGATATGATTTCACAACATTTGGGTTTTAATACAACAGTTCGACCACAAAGTTTGGTTTCAAGATTACATTCCAGTTACGAATTCTCGTGAAGTTTCGTAAATTCTGGTTTTAAGATTTAGATTTAGACAGTAGGACCTTGCGTAGAATTCACGGAGTTTGTTAACCATAAAGCTTGTTGTTGATTTGCAGATTCCATTAAGATTGGCAAATTAGGCACATCACAGCGTTGATTGCTGTAATTAGGCTTCGATATTAACTGACTGGGAACATACTCCGAGAATTGTGCATCAAATGTAAACATAGTCATAGGACTGTACATCAGATGTGAACATGGTCATGGAACTGTACATCAGATGTAAAAACATAGTCAAATATTCATGTGGTTAAAGGTTTGGTCTACTGTGAAAGTAATCACATGAAGTTTTCACTGATATCAAAATTCTATTCGAAGTGGAAAGAAAGAACTCCATGATGTATAATGTAGCTACTCACAGTTGATTTTCACTGAAATCAGTACCAGCTTAACTAATGCAGATTGTGGAGAAACAAGAATAAATAGTGTACATGTTAATACATCAAAGCACGTTTTACTATATAACTTCTATTATTGCACCAAAATAGGAATGGCAAAGGGACATAGCAAAGAATGCATTCCAATAAACCTTCGTAATCAACTCATAACTGCCGATGATGCTTCCCTCAAAAAATCTCAGATCAAATTTGATGGGGCCAGCCAGCAAAATGAAGGTATCTAGCAAAATAGAGGAAGTTCCTTCTTTATGATGCAAAACTTTGCTTTGTCAAACTGATTATTGTTTTTCCTTCTTTTTCTTTGCAACCTTTCCTGCTGCTTTCAAATTTTTGTAGGCTTATAAGAGTTTTTTCCATGCGGCCATTTTGTTCGGGGGGGGATAGGGTATTCACACTCTCTGTTTTTACTTCTCTTAAAAAAGACTTCTAGTAAGTCACCATTTGCTTGTCTTTATAAACTCCTCCAACATGGGGAACCAATAGACGATTCAATAATTTCCTGGAACTGGTAATGAAAACAGGTAAAAATCAGCCTCCCTATGCACATACTGAATAGATCATTAAAGAAAGTTATTCTTTACCTGTACATGTGAATGCAGGAACTGTGTACGCACTTTCATGCTGCATCTGCTATAACAACTAAAGTAACCTGAAATACAGCAGCATCTATGATACAAAATGATGCCACAATCTAGTAGGCATGTTTCCAAAATAGAGTCATATCATGCACGACCTTCCCAATAACTTCAGATGAGGTAGAATTGATAACAGATCAGTCCGCTTCACTGCCAACCTTGTTCTGCAATTATTTACAATAAAGGCCCTGATCTATTTCAGCTGGTATTGGCTTGATCTCGGTGCCCAATTCCTGTTCAATTTTGTAGCTGTGACACAACACAATTGAAACCACAATATTTTTAGCTGCTAGACTGCACATCTTAAGAAATACAATGCTGGATTCTTTGTAGCATAAGTGGAACAAACTGTATATTTAAATATATCAAGAATCTATGCAGATTCAAGGAAAGTCTACAAAAGATTCTTCACTCCCAAGCTAAGAATAATGACAATAGAAACAAAAATAGTAGCATCAAATCATTGAGAAACAATTCACACTGTCAATAGTAGTAAAACTTAAGCTTTGAGATACCCTCAGTACTTGCTTCTTTCTAAGCACAATCAGTGACAAGTCAAGAAAAGCTATCAGTGACAAGTCAAGAAAAGACTGCATTGCCACCATGTATCAATAGTCCCAATGGAGAAAAATCATAAAACCAAGCATTAAGCAGCTATTTTGCTTTCCAACTATAGGCAGCACAGAGCATATACATCTTAACAGCTATCATATGTATAAAGGTTTGCTAACGGCTCTACAGAAACATTCTTTTCCAAGATTACAGTCATAAGCCAAAAATGTGTTGTGATACTACTATATAGATAACTCCCACTAAAAGTCAAAACTTCCCTCTTCATTAGTCTTCACTCTAAAAAAGTCCTACATCAGGTATTGGACAGAATTTACTTGCTTGAACTCCTCTCTAAGAAAATCAAATTGGAGGCAAACAACAAACAAGCTGATCTCCCTTCAAGATGATCAACTCAAGATGATCAACTTAATCTCTTATGCAAAGAATATTCTTGTGCCTGAGATATTCCTTCAAGCATTCAGTAATCTCGTAACACAGTATCTTCAGCAGAATATGCACCACATGGATTGCATGGCAAGGTGGATCAAACCTTATTCATCCTGAAGCAGCAAATAGACATACATGTCATCCAACCCTTACACAGTGGCTTCTGTATAGTATATATGCAGGGGAACATTAACAAAAGTATCAAATTGCATAATAAACATTCCTTGTTATTAAGCTCCTTTCAAGCCCATTATAGGTCAAAAAGTTCAATAGACATAATCATGAATCGGAACTCACAACTGAAATCTGTCTTCATATTTTATGAGGTTTACAGCTAACCCAAGATGCCCAAATCGTCCAGAACGACCCACCTGCATAAATATAACAAAATTAGCTTTCAACAGAAAATGCATGTTGAATTGGATAAGTAGAAATAGAAAAGTTGCGGTCTACCCTGTGCAAGTAGGTCTCAGAGGTTTTGGGAAAATCAAAATTGATGACAACATTCACAGCTTGAACATCAATGCCTCTTGTAAACACATCTGGTAGATACAAGTTAAAGAAGAAACAAATCAACTTATGTTTTTGAACCTTCATTAGCAGAAGGTTAATGTTATAGCATAACTACCTGAGCAGACAAGGTTTCTACAGGCACCATTTCTAAAATCATGGAATACTTTGTTTCTATGTGATTGCACCATCTTGGCATGAATGTAGAAGCAGGAATATCCCAATTCAGTAATTTTTTTTGCAAGAAGCTCCACCCGATTCACAGAATTGCAGAATATTATTGACTGATTGATTTGTAGCTGGAAACACAGTTCTCACTAAGAATTTGGTTTGCCATTAAAGAATAAATAGTACAATATTTAAGGCAGAGGCTTACTTTAGAGAATAGCGTATTTAAGCAATGAACTTTTTGCTTCTCTTCAACAAATGCATAGTACTGAGTTATACCCTTCAGAGTCAGCTCGTCCATCAAGTTAATTACATAGGTCTTATTGAGGAATCTATCCTTGAAAGCCTTCACCGTCACAGGGAATGTTGCAGAGAAAAGTAAAATCTGTCTATTCTGTGGCAGATATGACAACACTTGAATGATAGATGGCAGAGATTCTGGTGATAGAAGTTTGTCAGCCTGTTATATGATGAAATGGAAAGGAAGGGTTAAACCTATCAGTTGAAAACAATTACCCCACTTGCTATATAAGAATCTTCAAAAGCATGAATACCTCATCCATAGCCAGCATTCCACATCCCCTTAGATTACAAACTCCCTTGTGGGCCAGATCCAGAATCCTCCCAGTTGTACCAACAAGAATATGAACTGGTTCATACAATCTCATAATATCATCCTTCAAACTAGTGCCACCAGTTGTAGACATAATCTCTATTTTCAGATATTTGGCAAGCTCTTTACAAACTTGTGCTGTCTGTAGAGCCAATTCCCTTGTCGGAACTAATATAAGAGCTACAAAGATTGTGAACTTTCTTAATAAAATATCATACTGAAACATCCTAGCTGAATAGATTGATCAATATTTGGCAAAATATAAAATGGAAACGCAAATGGTGTGTTACAGACACAAACCTTGAATGAAATTCTTGGTAGGATCAACCTTTTCGATGATTGGGATGCAGAAGGCTGCAGTCTTCCCAGTCCCATTCTTGGCCCTTGCAAGAATATCACATCCAGTCAGAGCAATTGGTATACTTTCTTCCTGAATTGGTGATGGCTTCTCAAAACCTTTCTCAAATATACCCATAAGCAACTCCTTCTTCAGAAAATAATCTTCAAATTCATTTCCTTTTGTAGCAGTTACATCCTATAAATACACAAGAATTCCTCTTCAAATTAATTTCCTTTTGTGGCAGTTCCATTCTGTACATACACAAGTAAAACATACCTCTGTTCTATATCGTGTATCAGCTGGAGGTCGCCTGATTTGTGATTTCCAATCTTGCATAGTGCCAGGAGATGCAGAAGCTGGGTCTGGCATACTACTCACTCTAATCACGAAGACACATAAGAAAAAATAAACAGACTTGCACACATTTCTTGATCATAAAATGGCATTATAAAGAGCATAATCAGGATCATGAGACTGGGAACAATAATCCATTAGGTCATAATTTACAAGAAATGTTGGATCCTATCTCATAAAACTTCAAGAAGGTGTTTAATCCACACTGTCACAATTTGGGTTTGAATTTATAAAATAAGCAGGAATAGACTACTGCTCCAGGTTCCATCACATAACATATCATTTAACTTAAATTTTTAACTTAAACAAGTCACACAAACACAAAGGGCTCCAATAAAGACAATTGATTAGGTCACAATTTACAAGGCATGCTGAAACCTCACCGATGTGTTTAATCCAATTTCTTATCATACACAGAAATAATTTTTTGCTCTAGGCTCCATCACATAAAATATCAATTGGTATAAGCATTTAACTTAATCAGGTCATATGAACACAAAAGGCACTAACAAAGACGATGGAATACTCCTGATTAGATTTTTCCAAGCCCTGAACTATTTATGCTAGTTTAGACCAGATGAGGAAACAAGGTATGGCCCTCAGACTCTGATTCTTCTAAGGTAACATGAATATATCTAGCAATTGATCAAGTATTGTACAGATCTTAAATTATTTTTGTGAGGCAAAATAAGAAGTGCAACGTACACCCAGACACACTTAACTTTTTAGGTTATTAATGATACTATCACATTGATCAGGTACTTAGCTATGCTGAAGCCTGGTATAATACAGGTAAAGCCAACAGTCTGATTTATGATGTGGTTGATAGTATGACTACTTAGAAATGGCAGTCCAAACGAAATCATTCTTTTCTTTCACAACATATGGAGGAATATTTGTACTTTTATCTATCACAGAAACAGTCAAATATTTTTCCATTATTATTATCAGGTGAACTTTGCCATTTAGGGTTCAAACACTATGTTACCTTAATCTAGCATTGTTTATAATTATTGTTTCTATTTAAACCATAGTGCAGACACTAACTCTTATCAATGTTGTTATCCTGCTAAGACTTACATATTTGTCTTCATTTATAAGACTAGAACTTATCTTCTTTTCATGCAAGAGGATGGTTTCAACTACAGAGTTTACTGGTGCTAGCATGAATATGAGATGTGCTCAGCCAATGATCAGTTGGGATATGTGTCAAGAATAAAAATTATATCAATTTTTTCATGCACTAGGATTATATCTCACTTTATCTTGCGTTCAGTTTCAAAAAATATCTAAGGGTTTCAAGCTATAACGTTGTCAAGCTCTAACATTTAGGTGGTAAATATTTCATTCATGTTACTTTTTTAGATATATTTGAGAGTGAAATGAGGTTTTTCTTACCTTGAGCTGCTTTGTTCATATATAGCTGAAAATTTTGGTCTTCTATTTACCACCTGATAATTGTGTGTGGATGACATTTTGAGCAAGCGACGACCTGAAAATCATTTTACATCATAATTAGTGTGAGGGACAGTAAATATTTATCACTGAACAAAATGATGAATACACTACTATGAAAGCTTCGCATGTAGCCACGTGATCTTCACATTATCATTTTACTCAAAGAAATGTTATTAATTAATAAATTCGATGCCATGTGAAAGCTCTGAAATTTTTATTTCGATCATAGCAGCTGAGCAAGAACAATGCTAAAACATCTCAGAACCTTATCATTTTGGTAGATGAGAAATGCAATTTTTTCCTACTAGGAATAGTAGGTTCCGAACAACCCTGTAGTATGCATATGAAGAAATTGTGTAAACATATCCACTGATTCACTAGAATATGCCAAATTCTTGTACAAGATTCCCAAACGTCACAAAAGCATGCCTCGCTTGTTTGTAGAATTTGTGGCTTTCATGTTATAATCCTAATTGATTCAGGATATTTAACCACATTATAAATCGGCTCAGTAAAGACAAACTTAAAATCTTGAAGCAGAAAGTAAGTCAGAAGATGAGCAGAAATCAATTCTTTGTATATCACCAAATCAAAATGTCTATAGATGGAAAAGCTTGTGAGAATTAGAATTCATTTTCTGTTTTTGAAAGCTGAAAGTGTTTTATGAGGAAATTCCTCTTTTTAGAAAATCGGGCATACCAAGGCCAAAATTATACACGTGGAGATTTTGATCAAATAACATTAATATTGCTGACGGAGATTCGGTTTGGAGCTTATATGAGAGGATCTGGAATTCAGCTTCTGAAGTAAATCTTCCAGGCCTTCCTATCTGTTTCGAACTATCTAAACTGTGAAGAAAAGTTATTCAGATCTTCCGAAAATGAATTCGCCTGAACATTGCTTTAACAGATCCGAGGCAGTGCAAGGGTAGAAACGGAATGTTCCGTTGTCTAAAGAAGAAGAAGAAGGAGGAGGAGCAAAAGGCATATCTTACCTTGAAGAATATCGAAGCGAAAGAAAGGGGGAAACAAGCGATAAGCAACACCAAGCGAGATCCCAGAGCCAGGAAAGACATGGAAGCAGAGTAAGAAGAAGCAGCATACCTGAGTGTCTCCGTCTCCGCCTCGGGTCCCCGTCTGTGTGTGCGTGTGACGAGAGAATGGACGATGACTTTGGCGATGGCGAA
>JBBBWG010017334.1:13322-24615 GCA_037176905.1 Azolla pinnata
AAGCAACTTGCATTATGTTTTTGCTAATCCCATCTTATGTCTTTGCTAATCCCATCTTATGCTTTTGCTAATCCCATCTTATGCTTTTGCTAATCCCATCTTATGCTTTTGCTAATCCCATGTAATTAAGACTGCTCTCGCTTTACTCTGCTTAGACGTGGGCTCGCTTCGGAGACTAATCAATCATCGCACAAAGTACTCATTTGAGATTAATCTGCGTGTGAACAGTCCATTTGCATTATGCTTTTGCTAATCCCATGTTAGCTAATCCCGTCTTATGCTTTCGCTAATCCCATGTAATTAAGACTACGTTGCTTAAACACGGGCTCGCTTCGGAGACTAATTAACCATGACACAAAGTACTCATTTGAGATTATTCTATACGAACAATCATAATCCTGATCTCGCTCTCTCCAACTGCTTGACGATTTCTTGTTGCATGACAATGACTTGCATCTGCAACATCTGGGCATACCTTCGGCGTAGCAATTGCAAGCTCGCTCGCGAGATCGACGGTGTGCTGCTCATCGATCTCCTGTGAGAAACTGGAATGCGGAGAAATCAAAAGAAGTTGTCGTTTGTGGACAACTGTTTTAGTCTTTGGTGTATTCGCAATGATTCGATTCATGTGAGGGTCCTCGCTCTGCTTCCAATCAGTAGATTTTAATTCGAGTTGTTCTTCTTATCCGTCAATCCTCTACCGCTTCTCAAGAGAGAGAAAAGATCCTTCTATTAGTTAAATAAAAGGAGCGACGTTGTTTATAAGTATGTATATATATTTGATTTATCGAGATCTTCTTGGTCGAAGTCTGATACCTCGGAGATTGTCTTGTTACCTGTTTGAGGAATGGAATCAAACTTGGCCATACGAATCTATTATCTAGCTATAATTCTACCTAATGCAGCGACAAAACCAATTGCAACTTGCACCTTGCTTTCCACATATAGTCGATGAGCAATTTTTGGCATATACATTTCTCGATATAAACAAGAGCCCTGATCGGTTACAAATTTACACACGAGCGCTGCCGTGTTCCCTTATCAAATACGATTTGTTGTCATGCTTATCAAGCGTTCCACTCTTCTAACTATGAAGAGTTGTGCATATGTGAGTACTCGCTCAAAATCCAGCGGTGGAACGACTCCTCGTACTGCCCATACCGTCTCGAACGTCAGGAGCGCTCAGTTCTTTGAACCGTGCGTTATCTATCATTGGTCATCTTTCGAGCAAAGCGAAGCGGTATACGTCGAATGCTGTTACACGAGCAGCTCGTCGTCGTTACGGATTGGGCCGGTGAACTTTGCTCACTGCTTTCACACACTCGATCTCGCCACCGACCAATCGGACAACAGACTCTCTTCCTCGCTCTGTTTTTTTTATCTCATCACTCGCCGATCGGCCCAGGGAGCTTTCTTCCTCGTTCCTCGACATGGATGGGTAACGCCACTCATCGTCGGCTGGGATTTCGGCACTGAAGCAAACGATTCTAACGACGCAACCGGCGACTGTAACAACATAAAAAGGACGCGTTACGCGCGATACGACGATACGGATCGAGTGTATGGAGGGCAACGACTGCAGATCGAGATCAGCACTCCCAATTACGACCGAGATCGACAAATTTTTTTCCCCCCCATTTGCAAATGGACATTGGACATTGGACATTGGACATTGGACATAAGTTTTGGGCTTTCGTGGCCATTTGGTGACAACGCGAAATGTGGATAAATGTTAAGCGAGAAAAGTCAGGGAATTCGTAAGCGGTGACAACAACAAAACCTTCTTCTTCTTCTTCTTATTCTTTCTTCTTCTTCGTCTTCTTCTTCTTCCTTCTCGTTACTATTTAAAGGACTTCTCTTTCTCTGTGCGTTCTTGCTCCCTGTCGCCTGCTTTCTTCCTTCTCTCTCCATCCCGTCGACGTTCGCTGCCGTCAGGTAGTACGGTGCTTCTTCTTCTTCCTCCTCGTCTTCCTCCGCCTCTCGGTTCTCCATCGCTCTGCAGGTACGGCTTTTATGAACTCCTGGTCGCAAGCTCCCTGCCTTTTGTTTTCTCTTCTTTCTGGAAGTCGAGAAGAAAGGGAAGCCGTTTTCCTCCCCCCCCCCCCCCCGAACCCTTGCCTATCGATCCCATTCTCCTAGCTTTCTCTCTTCGACGCTCTCTTTTCTTACCAGATCTTTTCATCCTTTGCTGGAAGGAGGAAGTGCATATAGTCATCCTTCCTACGTCCGATTCTCCAAAAAGAAAAGTATTTCTCTTCCAGCTTTTTCTAGTTTAATTACTAGGATTTTGAACTCGGATAGATTTAAGGTTCGATTTCCCTGTCTGATCCCGTCCTTTTCGGCTTAGTCCTTGCATCGATTAAAGATACCGTTTTGATCTTTCAATCTGACAGTGTTTGTGATCCTATCATTCGAATCGACTTCTTTGCCGATTAATCTCAGGTTTCATCGCTTGTGCGTCTACCATAATTGAATTCCTTCGCCTGGCTTTATCTTCCGCCAGACCTAAATATGAATTCATCTCCTTGGAAAAATTTCTGCGCTCTTTTGGTCTTTGTTTTGACTTCAATCACTGATAAAATTTGTTTTCTTTGTGAAGTGGAGAGTCCAGTAGGTTGCATATTTGATCTCACATACCCACTCATCTTGTTCTCGTGCTTTGCAGTCATGGAAAGAGTACGTGCAAGGCAACAAGTCCTCCTTGACCATCTTCGACCATCCTCCATCCCCAGAGGGTCCAGTGATCTTGTGGTAAGCAAGAAGCTCTTCATTTTTTTCCATTGCGTTTGAGTTTTCCTCACCAAACATGGGCAAATCGATGTGATCAACTGGAGAACTGGAATTTCTTTCTAGGCAATATGTAAAACCGAGTTTATCTTCTGTGTATGAATCGTTGCGAGTAATGGAGGAGTTGCATCACTAAAGTTAAAGCCCTTCTGATCTTTGTCTGATACATTGCTACTAGAGAGCTTTGAGTGCATTTATAATCTGCAATGAGCATGCATATTGTATGCGTGCGCCATCTGACTATTTAAATGTGACTTTGACAATGTTCTTGCTTCTTCTGAAAATTTTTACCTTGTTTTTTGAGCTTGTGCACTGAGTCATTCTCCAGCTGTTGGTGTATGAACTGTAGTTTTGCTGTAGTTAACTACAGTGGATACATTCTGGGTAGGTCTTTCACGTACGGCTCAGAGGGGGGGAAAGCCCTAGAAGGGGCCTACCTATCCCAACCGGGAGTATGCTGGGATTTGTGAAAAGCAGCAGTAGGTACATTTTAAAAAATTGGCTGGAGATTTAGCAGTCAGATTCAATTCAAGCTTGGAGATATTTTCTTAAGGGTGTCAAGTGTTAATGTTGGTAGAACATGCAATAGCTTGCGAGGACAATCAGAACCATGCACAGTTTTCTATGAGACTTATGCATGAATTTGTTATGACCATTAGATCATTCCCTGATATCATTTATTGTAGCCTAGAATGTTGTTGAAAGTGTTGCTGTACCGTAGAAATGCAATATTTGATTTGAGGGAAATATTTTGAGCTATTGTAGTGCTAGTTACTTACACGTGGTGCATTCTTTACAGGTCTCAACATGTGCTGCTGGTGATAGTGCTCCATACCAGAGGACTACAGATTTCAATGATGATATTGTTATTGTTGCGTATGTATCCTGCGTGCCTCCCATATTTTCATCTATTATTACATATTTAGTGATAGCTACTTATACATGAAGTGGGGACTGAAATTTCAGAGCATATCGAACTGCAATCTGCAAAGCTAAGCGTGGAGGGTTCAAGGACACCTACCCCGATGATCTGCTTGCTCCTGTTCTGAAGGTACTCTAAACCTGTTCTGTTTATGATGTAACGAAAATTCTTAAATAATGGCTGACATATGTTAAACAAATGAATTTGCAGGCTGTAGTTGAAAAGACAGGTATTGATCCTTCTGAGGTTGGAGATATAGTTGTAGGTTCTGTCCTAGGTCCTGGTTCACAACGTGCAAATGAATGCCGTATGGCCGCCTTCTATGCGGGCTTCCCAGGTCAGAGGAAAACCCAGTATTCCCTTATCCTTGCCACTGTTGCAACTAATTCTTTGGTAAAATAAATTTAATTGCATTTAAAATTGCAGAAATTGTACCAGTTCATACAGTAAACAGGCAGTGTTCTTCTGGCCTCCAAGCTGTAGCATCTGTTGCTGCATCCATCAAAGCAGGATTTTATGATATAGGTATCACTTCTGATGTCACTTTATGGAAATATGTTTGTGCTAATGAATTTATAGATGATATGGCTGTACTTCCATCTCAAGTCTTAACATGATGCTGTGTGAAGTGAATTTATGATGATATGGTTCTGCTAATGTGACTTTGTAGAGTATATGGTTGTACTTCCGTTTTGAAGTCTTGACATGATGTGCTATTATTTGGACAAATTTAAATTAACCATCTTTTTTGGTCTCCTTTTCCAGGTATTGGTGCTGGTCTAGAATCAATGACCACCAATCCTATGGCCTGGGAGGGTTCTGTCAATCCAAAGGTATTGTGATATTCTTTCTGATGATCATTTTGTTCATAGTGATTCACCTGTATTTTCTTACCTGGTGCAGGTGGAGACTATCCAGAAGGTTCAGGACTGTCTGTTGCCTATGGGAATTACCTCTGAGAATGTTGCTGAGCGTTATAACATCACTCGGAAAGTACAAGACCAGGCAGCGGTGAGAATCTTTTGTTTGGTGATAGATGTTTGGTCTAATATCTATGTTATGATTCAAAAACGACACTGTAATTTTGTTCCAGGTGACATCACATGCCCGGGCTGCAGCTGCAACTGCAAGTGGAAGGTTCAAAGAGGAGATAATCCCTGTGCATACTAAAGTATGGCATAATGTTTTCCCATTCAATAATATGCTGCAGTATGATTGTTGAGATGACTGTTCTTTGAAATAATATCAAAATGAATGTAACTGGTTTTTGTCAAGTTGAGTAACATCAGTGGGTTCTTCTATTTTGAAGCTTGTGGATCCTAAGACAGGGGAGGAGAAACCCGTAGTGATAACAGTAGATGATGGTATCAGGCCTGGTACGACACTTGCTGACCTGGCTAAGTTAAAACCAGCTTTCCAGAAATCTGGATCTACAACTGCAGGTAATGTACTCTCCGTATGATTATAGTGTCTATTTCTGTTCATTATCTATATTAGGCTTTCATCAACTGTTGTATTTGTCGTTCTGGTCCTCATTTGTGTTTTAGGTATCTCAAAGAAGTCAGTGTCTGTTTCATTCTTATGTCTCCTTACATTTACAGGGAATTCTAGCCAAGTTAGCGATGGTGCAGCTGCTGTTTTATTAATGAGACGGGTTTTGGCTTTGAAGAAGAATCTCCCTATTCTTGGCGTCTTCAGGTATGACTTACAAGTACAATGTCCTGTCCACATAGAGGTTAATAAATTCATCCAAGTTCTTAATGCTAACAACCATCTTGTACAGGAGCTTTGTAGCAGTTGGTGTTGACCCAGCTGTTATGGGTATCGGACCTGCTGTGGCTATTCCAGCTGCTGTCAAAGCTGCTGGACTTGAGCTTGCGGACATCGATCTGTTTGAAATTAATGAGGTGTGGATTTATGCTCATTATTAATTGTGTAGATACTAAGTGAGTTAGCTCTTTGGTTTTTAGATTTAATTGATCTTTGGACATGCATTAATATCCTTTTGTTTCCAAAGAAACATCTGTTGCTATATAATGGGTTGTGCTTGGACTTCGTAGGCATTTGCTTCTCAGTTCACGTACTGTATTGAGAAACTTGAGCTGGATCCAGAGAAAGTTAATGTTAATGGTGGTGCAATAGCGTTTGGCCATCCACTGGGAGCAACAGGTAACAAGAGCTTGTCTTGATGAGTTTTGAAGATCTGTTTTTTGTGAAAACTGTCCGTTTGTATATAACTATCAACTCCTTGGAATAGGATCCATGAGATTTTTACATATTGCCAGCAATCACTAAAGAAAATGAAGATGGATTTTCTTTTACCGTGATTGTAATAAAATTGTTCTGCATTTAGGAATATAATGCCTAATCTCATGTTTATTACGAATGAAGGTGCACGGGCCACAGCAACACTTCTCCATGAGATGAAGCGGCGTGGTAAAGATTGTCGTTTTGGAGTTGTCTCCATGTGCATAGGTACTCTCAGCTAAACTTCAAACTGCTTAAACTTCTCATTCCAGTACTTTGTAGAATTCTGATTTTTGACTTTCTCAATATGATCTGTCTATAGGTACTGGAATGGGAGCAGCTGCGGTATTTGAACGTGGCAGCATTGTTGATGAACTGTGTAATGTGAGGCCCATCTCGCAGAACAATTTCCTTTCAAAGGATGCTCAGTAGACAGATGATAGTATGCATACCTTCATTCAGAAATTGTTGGTGAATTGTCATGCTTCCAGTGGAGAATTTATTGTCAGCTCCTTGCTTGTAGAAAAGCTTGTTCCTGTATTAAAAGAACTTGGCAAGCTACCCAGTTAGTTCCACCTTTAACATATTGTTACCCATGTTTATCCTATCTTTTTAGATTTTGCAATATACTGGAGACTATATTTATAAGATTATCCTATTATCATGTCTTGAACTATCGTTCTGATACTGAAATAAAAAAGGTACTTCCCCAGTGAGCGAAGTGACAATAATAAGCACCGAGATATATACTTTTTGTCAGTTAAACAATGTTGTCACCAACTTTTCAGGATATTCTATGTTTAGCTGGTGTTGTCTTGATCTGAAGTTCTGAAAATAGGGGATATACCTTGTTGGTACCAATATTGTCACCATATAGGGTTTTCTTTGTTTAGCTGGTGTTTTATCTTTTGATCCGAGGTGAGAATATAGAACCATATAGGTTGTAAAGATTTCTATGTTTGGTTGGTTTGTCGAGTATAATTCGACATGGGATATGTCGAATGTTTGGAAAATATGTTCAGGGCATGCTGTGGAATCTAACACATAATTTGTTGTCAAATCGACGTATAAAGAGGATCACATAATATACTCGCTATTTCATCTTGATCCGACGCTCACACAATTGAATCTATTTTCGACTTGATCTGATATACTTGTGAATGATGCTCGTGCAAGTGTCAGTTTTGTAACAAGCTGTTCTGTCCTCATTCCCAAGAAGTGGTCATTCGTAGATCAAAATAGCACATGCTGTCCTGCATATACATTGTGCATGTATTCTACGTTGATTAGAAGGAGAGACAGGTCCATGGAATTGAGGGCTTTGGATTCCTCGACTGTCTGCAAATGGGAGCTTCCATTTCTTCCACAACCACAGGTCTGGCAAGAGCTGATGGTGTACCTGTAGAAAGAAACTATACCTTTAATGTACTTGCAGAAAGGAAAGAAACACAAGAGGGACAACCTTGCCTCATTGCTGGCTGAGGGTTGGGCCCAAATCCCTTAGTGCCAGCTCTTGGCCTGATATGGAGCATTTGTTAACGAGAGATAAAGAGCAAGCTACTGCGGTGGCATTCCATTGTCAAAGACATAGCATCAACTCGGGGCAATCACAGGTGCAAAATTTCTGGTTTCCATCAAATCGAAGGTCAATGTTGATGCTGTTTCTATGTCCGATGGACAGCTCAAGTTGAAAAGCTCCATGCTGGAGAAAGGGGATCTTCACAAAAGGCATGGATTACGGTATCTTTTTCTGTCCGTATGTTATGAATTTGCGCTTCCTATACATTGTTGTAGAAAAGCAGTCAATGTTCTCCTGAGGTGGCAGTAACCGGGTCATGTTATGCATTAAAAATGTGCATCTGTAAAAATGAGGGGATTACCATACTGAATTTCTAAATGATTTCACTATCAAATGTGTTTTCTCTCATCTATGTTGGAACGTATGATGTCCAGACAAATCTCTTGGGAATGTCTTAACAGTAATTATGAATGATTAGGAAGAAAATGGGAAATAGGATCTTGCAAGTCACTTGATGTGCGCCATTCCGTATTCCAGTTCCTACACTAAATGCATGTGAATTGTATCCTGATTAGTATCTTGCATTCTGTCTAATCACTGTATTTCTGTTTAAGGAATTTGGGGATTTTGGAGGATCAATGCTATCTGAAATGTTTTGTATGCTTTATTGAATGGTTCAACAAACTATGGATTTTAAACGTCAAGATTGGAGTAGAAGAGGAGTAATTGGCATCGGTTTGGGGGAGTTCAAACAGAATTCATTTAAAACCTAAACTAGGGCAAGCTAAACCATCAAGCCATTAAAATGAACCATGTTGCAGATTTCAAAACAACACAAACTGTTTAGGAGCCTCAAAACCTAAACTGAACCATTTTGGAGATTTACTGTTTTAAAGTGAACGAACTATTTAGCTATTCCACACTGTAAGCCATTAAATGAAGTAAATTTGGCAGATTTAACTGTATAAATAGATGTACACTTCACTATTATACTTTTAAGTAATATAAAAATGTCAATTTGAATCATTAAATCATACACTGTTAAATTGTTACGGAACCATGTTTCAAACTGTTAAGCCAGTGACTAAGCTGCTAAGATATTAGCTTGAAACCCAAGACAAACTGAACTGCTACTCCCAAGCCAGACTGAATCAACTTTGAAAACCTTAATTGAGGCAGAAATGAATGTAAACCAGTTTTGGTATGGTTCGCTCATTCAGAACTACTGCTGATTCCTAGGAGCCGGTATCTATCTTGAATAATCTTTTAGCGGTGGAGCTATATTTTCAAAGCGAAGTAGACAGTCCTTTGGATATGTACTTTCTAACTGCAAAGTTTAGGCTGGTAAATTTGGTATGTAACTTCATAGTTTAGCACAAGGTAATTTTATTTCCCTTATCAACCCGACATCATGATATGTTTCTTAATATCGAAGCTTCATACTTGCACGGATTCCTGTAAATTGCAACTAAGAGAGATTCTAAATGCATCAATCCAATGAATGTGTTGGAGGGACTAACTTCAATCATTAATGAAGTATTAAAATTACACCATTTCATACGACCATTGAACTTCCCAAATACATATTCATAAAAATGATTTACCAAATTCCAAATTCATAATAAAAGGGTCTATGAGCAAGCATCTTTGAACAGGGGACATTTCATGTGCCCAATGCGAGTAACTTTCCTTGGTAACATATGCATCTGAAAATCAAGTAGATTGAATCCACCAGAAAGCCTAGATGTCCATATTTTTGCATGCAGTTAGCATGTATTGAACTCCAAAGATTACTCAAAATTTTTGGGAAATAATGCTTGGGTCAAACAATAAGTGGTGAGTCGTATTGTGTCGAAATTGACAGCCATGGGGCCATATTCCAGTAGCTCGACTTTTTCCCAGCTTTTTTTAGAACTCTTTTCAGTCTAATGTTTATCTAAGATCACTCATTAGATTTGGATAATCATAATTAATCTAACCCTATGCATTTATATAATTAGCAAACACAACCTTGGCATCCCTTCTATCATGAAGCAGCACCACCAAGGTTTATGCTAGAACGGAAAGTAGCCTGTAAAGGATATGATCTCTTGGTTGTATGCACAGGGAAGGATGGGGTAACTTAACTTGTTTGCAGGCAGAGGTGGTCATGGATACAAATCCATGCAGATAGAAAAGGTCTGTGGGCACTTAGGGTGAATTGATGAATGCAAATTCAGCTGAAACATTGGTTATGGTAACAAGGTTTCGAACTGGAAAGTGCTGGCAAGGAGCACAGACTTCATATCCTCAAAATTTTGGAAAAATGATGAATGGTTCAGGAATCCCACCATTCCAAAGAAACATCTGTGGAGGTTTGAATTGACAGTGCAACGCTTGTTTCTTTTGTTATTTTTATTTTCTTCCAAATAAAGATCCTTTTTGATGATGGAAGTGACTAGATAAAAGAAACAAAAGCGCAACAAAAGGTTAATCCCAAAAGACAATTTGTAAAGATGTGGATGCGCACCTGGTGAGTGCAAAAATGCCCACAGAGGTAGGTTCTTCCTATTCCAAACAGTTCCTTCTGCAATTTTACTTCCTACTACCTTGTTTTGGAGATGGCAACAAACAAGATCATAGAAGCTAAAAATGCTTCAAATCAGTTCAATCTCTACAGAGAAGAAGAAGGGCAAATCAGAGAAGCGATCTACCTCAAGAACAGAAGCAGTTCAATCCAAGAGATGGGAACTCATTCAGCAAAAAATGGTGATTAGAATGGGGCAAAAAAAGGAATTGCCAGGGATTTGCATGTTTGATGCATTTCTTTCTGCGATTTTTGCATCGACGGATTTTCACGTCGAGGTCTTCCGCGTTACGAATCGATGCGGCTGGTGCTGCTTCTTCGACACGATCTGCATTTGCCAGATTCCGCCGATGATCATGATGGTCGGTCGGATTTGCCGGAAAAGCAAAAAAGAAAAAAAGACCAACAAAAAAACAGGTTCCGGGAGCGATCATCTCGTGCGTGGATAAGCGTCGAGAAATAAAAGCTATGCATGTTTCGCGAGCTGGTTCCTTGCATTTGGGCGGAGAAAAAAATTTGAGATTGCAAGACCTGTTATTGGCAAGAGAGCTCTGGAAGGGGGAGCCAATAATGGGGGGGAAGCGAATTAATGGTGTCGGTTGATGAGCGCCGTGAAGAAGCGCATCGCATCGAACAGGGGGTTTTCTTCCCTTTTTCTTCTCCAGTTTTGCTTGAATTTCAATCGAGTCGGATCATGGTGGTTGACATGGAAGTCAAAGTTTGGAAGCAGAGTTAAAACTGCATGAGACGTGCCGAGATCGATGCATGGATGGATGGATATGGGTTCGACGCGATGCGATCCGATCCGATTTTGATCTGAATTGATGATCAAACCTTATCGTTCGTGTACATGGATCGCGGGAATAATGGTAATAACAGTCTGCGGCGGCCTTCCTTTCCGCTCACACAAAAGAAAAAAGAAGTGTCGGAGTTCCAGAGCTGGAGCAGGTCGGGTCCCCCCTCCCACCCCCAGCTTGTGCCGATGATCATCAGCTAACTGACCCCCATTTGTTTCTTGTTATATTTGCAATTGATGCTGATGATGCTGATGAGGATGGTGATGATGCCGAAGGTGATGATGTCGATGATGATGATGGTGATGGTGATGTTGCTGACGGTGGTGATGAGGATGGTGATGATGATGATGATGATGATGATGATGATGGTGGTGCTGGTGATGCTGCTGAGGATGGTGATGATGCTGGAGATGATGGTGATGTTGCTGAGGATGGTAATGACGCTGAAGGTGATG